>JABUQX010064979.1:0-37500 GCA_015478945.1 Trachelipus rathkii
TAAAGAGTATATATATATATATATATATATATATATATATATATATATATATATATATATATATATATATATATATATATATATATATATATATATATATATATATATATATATATATATATATATATATATATAATCATTTATTTCTTTTGTTTTAATTTTTTTTTTAATAGTTGTAAAATTTGATAATTTTTTTTTTTTTTTTTCGTTTTTTTCTTTTTTTTTTTTGTAGGAAGGTTAATTTAGAAAGTCTAAGTTTACTTGGTAAATTTTTTTCCGAAAAAAACGTTTTTTTTTTCATGAAAAAAACAAGTAAAAATTTGTTTTTTTCGTTTTTTTCAATTAAGTTGTGGAATTTACATGTTTGAACAATTATATTATAAGTTTTAGCAAATATGCTCTAATTTGGGACATTTTTTGGTTCCAATTTCCTACAAGGTGGAAGCCCCTGAGTTTGTGTTCAAAATTTTTATGGGTTTTCCATATTTTTATTATATATTCTGAATTTTGATATTCATAATATTTTGTTTGTGGCTTCATTAATGTTTTCTTACTCTGTTTCAGCTTTCAGTAACATTTTTATCATAATTATTTAATCAGATTTTAGAAATGCCATGTGAAAAAAGTCGTGTGACTGTACTTTTTAAGGAAATAAAAAGTAAATTAAATTAAATTAATTAAATGTGGCTGATCACGCTGATGAGCCCAGTGATAATGAGCTTGACAGTAGTCACAGCACAGTAGTCAGTACTCAGTAGTGACTGGGGTCTGGGGAGTGGGGACTAGTGATTAGAAATCAAAAGTTGATATGCCAAAGTCAAATATTTAATTTAGTCATCCACTCATCCTCTTTCATTTACAGTCTTGGTATATTTTTAATTTCAATATTTTTATTTTTCAGGCTACAACCTACTGTAAATTGTAACGAAAACAATTGATAAAATATAAAAGAAAGGTAGTTCTGCTATTTTATAAATCATAATGAAATATTTGTTTAATTTCAAGTATCCTCATATTTGAAAAAACGAAAATACTCAAAAGAAATATTATACTAGCCTCTTAATGTTTTTAAAAATACATTTAATGAAACGAAAAAAAGTTGAAAAAGAAAAACACGTTTTTTTCTTGAAAGAAAAAAACGGTTTTTTCCAACTCTATTCATTATATTTTGTTGTGCCCTTAAGGTTTGTTATGGAATAGGTTTTTTTATAAGCTCAATTCAAAATAAGAGGATACTAGGTGGGCAAGCGGACTGTGGCCGTAGGTAGATTGCATTCTGGGAGTTTACTTGGAACTATAACGTTAACTTATTTAATTATTTACAATAATTTAAAAGTACGAGAATTAAAAATAAACTATCTCTTAAGATTTTACATTAAGAAGGTTAGTTGTGCTTTTGTTATTTTTTGTTAGCTTAGGTTTGATAAAATTTCTCAATATATATATATATATATATATATATATATATATATATATATATATATATATATATATATATATATATATATATATATATATATATATATATATATATATATATTCTCTTTCTTCTTTTTTTTATCTTCCTTTTTTTCCAAGATTGGGAGTAAGAGGCATAAGCATCGAAAGAAAAGCAGTAGGAGAGTATGACAAATGTCGAAAGAAAGCCCAGCCTTACCGCCCCCTCTGTACCATTAATTGGTGAAAACTCCACAGACAGAAAATCCACCCTAGAGCTTCATGGACCGCGACCGGCCCTCACGATGGTAAATCGTCAGTAAATAAATATAATGATATTCTGAAGATATATATATATATAAGTATATATATATATATATATATAAATATATATATATATATATATATATATATATATATATATATATATATATATATATATATATATATATATCATCATCATCCACCTTCTTTCCCCAGACTGGGGGTAAGGTGCTTCTCGTGCACTGGAAGCAGAAAAGTAGTAGAATAATATGACGCAGGTCGAAAAGAAAGGCCAGCCTTACCGCCCCTTTGATACCCTTATGTGAGAACTTGTCGCAGTCAGAAAAATCCACCCCATGGCTTCACAGGACTACGACGGACCCTCACTATGGTATCTCATCAATGTAGGGTTCATCCTTTGACCCAGGTGGGCTATAACCATACCCCTCCCTCACCAAACCCTGCCATTCACTCCTATTAAACACCTTTCTTCTCGCCTCTTCCAAACTCACATTCCTCTCCTTCAGGCATTCCTTTACAGACTAATCCATTTTTTCTTCGGTTTCCCAACCGGTCGATTACCAGCACTCACCACTTTATATCCGCTTAACAAACCGACTATCATTCATCCTTTCCACATGGTCAAACCATATCAATGTACTTTCATTAATTCTCTCATTTACTCCTTTTTTCACACCACACAACTCCCCAATGTGTTCATTCCTCATTTTATCAATTCTTCTCACACCTAACACGCCAAAAAGATCATTGTATATCTGAACACATTATACTTTAGACCTATACCTCTTATTTCATACCATAGTTTCACTACTATACATTACCACAGCTAAAAATACCCTCATGTAAGACCCTAGCGCACTCAAGACTTAGTCCCTTAACATCCACCAAGGATTTAATTGCACCAGCCACCTTCCTACCATTCACAACTTTCCAACTGCACTCTGCATAATCCGTTCTCTTTCCATCCAACATACATCCTAAAGACTTAAACTTAGACACTTGTTTCAGTTGCTCACCATCCAACACAACTTCACACCGAGGACTGTCCTAACTCACAGCCATAACTTTACTCTTATATATATATATATATATATATCATACTTATATATATATATATATATATATATATATATATATATATATATATATATATAGAGTATATATATATATATATATATATATATATATATACTACTCCTCAAAATTAACGCACCATAAGGGTACGTGGCAAAGGAAAGGGAAAAGGTTGAAGAACGCGAAGACACTTTATTGGACAATGACAATAACATGGTGGATTCCTCCCCAGAACCATAGGTTGATAGGTGTGAGGTCAAGGTGCAGCCAAAGGGTCTCGCAGTAGGGTTCGGAGGTTCGGCGCTGCAAACACACAATGTTGGTACGTACGGCGACGGCCGCGGGGGGTGTTGGGTCTGTCTCAATACCGTGTATGACCCCCTCTGGCACGGATGACTGCCTGACACCGTCCTGGCATGCTCTCGATGAGTGGGCGAATGTCCTGGACAGTGATTTGATCCCATACGTTGTGCAGTGCCTGTCGCAGGTCCGGTAGGGTCCGTGGAGGGTGTTGCAGCTGTCGGATCCGAGTTTCAGGATATCCCACAAATGTTCGATTGAGTTGGAGGTCTGACCATATGCTTACACCTAACGCTGTAATTTGAACAGTCCTAAAGTAGTCGTGTACACATTTTGCCTTGTGTGATCTTGTATTGTCATGCATTAGGATGATAGGGTCACCGATGAAGGGGGCATATGGCAAGACATATGGTTCGTGGATGTCTGTGATATACCTTACGGCTGTAAGAGTGCCTCCATAGAAGATGTGCAACTCCGTAGCCCCGATAAAGAGATGCCTCCCCAGACCATAACCGACCCACCTCCAAACGGCGGCACCTGCAGTACATTGAATTGCGCGAACCTCTCCGTCGGTCGTCGGTATACTCTCTAGCACGCCTGTCTGAGGCGTACAGAGACACTCTCGACTCGTCCGTAAGAGCACCTGGCCCATCGTCGACCGTCCAATGGATGTGTTCTCGGGCAAATGCCAGTCGCGCCCTTCGATGTGCCGTGGTATGCGGTGGACCTATGGCAGGCCTCCGGGGCCGGTAATTATGTTCTGCAAGGCGTCGACGCACTGTATTGTCACTCACCCTGGGTGCCTTGTACCTCCACCAGTTCTATCTGCAGATGTCAAAAGCTGAGGAGGCCCAACAGCATCAGCTGGGATTTGTTAGCCGGTCTCCTAAGCTGTACAGTTTACTTGAAGCTTCTGCTACACTGGCAAAACAATACTTATATCCTATACAATGTTGGGTAAGGCATCGAACGGTCACCAAACACTGGGCACTTGCACTGACGGAGTGCTGCTGGTCCGCAGGACTGATCCACAGCTGACCCACCCCATGTTTACCGGGAACTGCATGAATCATCCAGCTGACTTGTGAACCCACCATAACTGACCCCCACCCTCCCAGGTCTAGTTACGTGGTTTATGTTTGCCTAAATTTATCGCTGTGACGTCCCCAATACTGCAGTGAATTCTCTGCGGGGTGGTTACATAGTTACACTGATGCTGTCCTCTGTGTAGGTGTGGGGTTTCATGGGGTTAGGGGCCTTCCCGTTCCTGCGAGAGATATTTTTCCTTGTGGTGCGTTATTTTTGACGAGTACACTTAGAGAAATTAGTAGTAAAATTTTAACTACTAGAAGTAGTAAGCAGTATTTAACTATTTTTTTAGTACATTTTACTACCCGGTAGTTTATGTTACGAATTTACCTGGTTAAATTTTTACTATTTATTGAGTTGTTCAATGAACTTTCATATGGAGTAGGTTTGACTTTTTTAGTAGTTTAAATATTTTTCCGAAAGTGGTTAACATTCTGTAACCCCAATAGTGGTAAATTCTACTACATAACATTTACAAACAACACCGATATCGTAGTAATTATAACACCCGATTTAATAAATTAGGCGACTACTTAGTAATTGTTACAATTACTATTTTTGTATGTTATTTTGACTACCAGTGAAGAAATATTTACTCCATATTTGCTGGTAAAATTATCAAAGGAAATTTAAGTACTATAGGTTGTTGTTATTACTATAGAAAATATAATTGGAAGTAGGTTTAATTTTTGTAATAGCTATAATATCATTGTTGAAATAATATAAACACTGTTTTAGTAGGTTTTAGACACTGACTGAGACACCTTCTCCAACTATGGTTTTCTCCAACTCTTTCCTTCTCTGACTACGAATCCGTCTCCTTTCTCCACTTCTCTTATGTATTTCGTCAATTTCTTCTTTTTTCAGGCGGGACCCCCTTCCCCTCCGGAAGGGGGTCCCCTGTACTCCGGCCCCGACTCCTTACTCCTTCCTCCTCTATGCAATCCAAATTTGATCCTTCTACAGGTATTTTCTATTTTTATGGGCCCTGAAGGGGAGCCCTATGGGAGGTAACTATGCTGGCCTATATATATAAATATATATATATATATATATATATATATATATATATATATATATATATATATATATATATATATATATATATATATATATATATATATATATATATATATATATATATATATATATATATATATATATATATATATATATATATATATATATATATATATATATATATATATATATATATATATATATATATATATATAAATAATTAAATATATATATATATATATATATATATATATATATATATATATATATATATATATATATATATATATATATATATATATATATATATATATATATATATATATATATATATATATATATATATACGAGATAAGCGAATATATAAAATTTAATTTTTATCGTGCAATATCATTATCCGCCATGGTCTAGTGGTTAGACAATATGCAGGAAGCTAAAGAGGTGAGAGTTCGAATCCTCACTCCAGAGTGGCCGGTGATCGAATCAATATGGATCAATATCAATATGAGTTCAATGACGTGATGTGACGTAATAATATAAGGTATTGAAGTAAATTCAAGTTGCTGATAATGATGGTGGTCAATGCGTGGAATATATTTTACAATCACGCAATGACAACTACACAAGTAGTAAATATAACGCTTCAAATCAGTAGTAAAATTTACTACTTCTCTTTCTACTATTAGTTATAGTAGAAAAAAGTAGTTAAAATTAAGTTGTCATTTATACAACTGAACAAAAGTTCATTTTACTACTAAACTAAAAAGCGTTTCGACTACTACAAGTAGTAGTTTTCATTCTACTATCCAAAAGTAGTAAAGTTAACTTTTTAGAGGTTGGAGCTCACAGGAACCCGAAAAGTAGTAGAAAAGACTCAAAAAGTTGTTATTTTAACTAAACTTTTTTCTAAGTATATATATATATATATATATATATATATATATATATGGTATAAATTTATATATATATATATATATATATATATATAGATATATATATATATATATATATATATATATATATATATATATATATATATATATATATATATATATATATATATGTGAATTTTTATTTTAAAAAACACAAATATATAGACTTTTAAAAAAACTTTATATAAAATAAAGTTTCATAAATATAATGTAGAACCTAAAATCATTAATTTTTTACATTTACGTTCATCGGAAATATTTAGAAACTTTTTGAATATTCCTCCATTTAGGGGCTCGAGCCGACGGGGAAAGAGGTGGGGATGAAGTCCCCTTACGTCCACCGGGAGTGCCGATGACTCCCGCCATCTTTGCGGTTTACCCAATGGTATTCCTTTAGTTAAAAAAGAATAATTTTAATTCCCTTTACACTATGGTATTACTTTTAACTAAAGGAATACCATAGGGGAAACCGCAAAGATGACAGGAGTCGGGGTCTCTTGGCCTGGTGAACGACGGAGTGACTTCGTCCTCCTTTGTCCCCTGTGGGCTCGAGCCCCCAAATGGAAAAAAAAAAAAAAATTCTAAATATTTCCGATGAATAAATGCCAAAAAAAAAATAAATAAATAAATAAATAAATCCATGATTTTTAGGTTCTACATATATTTATGAAACTTTTATTCTAAATAAAGTTCTTCGAAAAGTCTATATTTTTTCCGTTATTATGCACCGCTTTTATATAGTAACTATATATATATATATATATATATATATA
The DNA here is from genome assembly GCA_015478945.1 of Trachelipus rathkii. NCBI lineage: Eukaryota > Metazoa > Arthropoda > Malacostraca > Isopoda > Trachelipodidae > Trachelipus > Trachelipus rathkii. The sequence continues at coordinate 6,911 of JABUQX010064979.1, forward strand.
TATATATATATATATATATATATATATATATATATATATATATATATATATATATATATATATATATATATATATATATATATATATATATATACCAAAATGGATATGTAGATTCTGGCGGAGCTGTTTTTTATTTTTTCAGAGTCCGAAAATTTTTCTAAGTCAAATATCGATATAATGAATCGAACGATTACGATTATTTGTTCATCTATAAAATGTATGATCGTATTTTATTTTAGTCATTGTTAAGCAGCTTTTGTTGGTGAGGGGTCACAATGAATTCAAACAATTTGTATTAAGTTTTCTCTGAATATTACCGATTGCTTGCGTTTTTACAACATTTTAATTTGATATTGGAGGAATTTAAGTGCAACAAGTAATAGCAATTGTAATATTATTAAATATAATAATAAATTTATGTTCAAATGTAATCTTCATACATGCAGTGTTAAATATAAACTGTTGTTTAACGAAAATTCGAGACATTTAAATTTTATTGTAATACTACAAAATGTGAATTAATCCATGAGTATATATCTTATATATATATATATATAATAGAGAGAAAGATAGTATATATATATATATATATATATATATATATATATATATATATATATATATATATATTGCCTTTAGCTCGTACATAAGGGGGAACAATATGCCATAAGTTAGGGGCCTAGTTGTGAGGTTTCATAATCCGTTAGGTTAGGTCCTAGTTGGGGCTTTCATATTCCATTAGGTTAGGGCCTAGTTGGGGGTTTTCATAATCCATTAGGTTAGGGCCTAGTTGGGGGCTTTCATAATCCATTAGGTTAGGGCCTAGTTGGGGGCTTTTAAGTCTAGGTTATGATAAAGTGTTGTTAGGTAGACACAGATTTACCACATATATATATATATATATATATATATATATATAGTTATATATATATATATATATATATATATATATATATATATATATATATATATGGTTTTGTCTAATGTAAACGTTCTCATCATATATATATATATATATATATATATATATATATATATATATATATATATATATATATATATATATATATATATATATATATATATATATATATATATATATATATATAATAACATTATTAATATATAGCAAATACATATTTATATATATATATATATATATATATATATATATATATATATATATATATATATATATATATATATATATATATATATATATATATATATATATATATATATATATATATATATGTATATATATATATATATATATATATATATATATATATATATATATATATATATATATATATATATATATATATAAATATATATATATATATATATGTATATATATATTAGCAGTATATAAATATATATATATATATATATATATATATATATATATATATATATATATATATATATATATATATATATAATCTATAATCTATAACAACTCCCAGAAAGAGCTTTCGCCCTGTCAGTTGGTCCAGCGTCTTCTCCTTCTGGCCCGAAACTCACAACCTCTAGAACACTCCAGAAAGCCATTTCTTGGCGCAACGGTTTGGATGCTAGTCCTCGAGTTAAACACTCAGGTAGGGTTTTTCCCCTTTCAGTAGAACTAGCATCTCCCATTAGGCCTCAAAACTCGCCTTCCTAGAGCTTTCCAGAGGAGCTTGCTTCTAGGCGCATAAGATACCAACGCTGGTCCAAGAGTAATGCAAGCAAAAGGAAAGGACCGGGTTGCTAGCCCTGTCGCCCTATAACCATGCGAAGAAGATCTTCATATGATCTGACCGCGACGAAACATCCAATCATTAATCTTCATCGATATCATTATTATTATTATGCAATGAAAATTTTTTCTTTCCTTGACCTTCGCTGAATACTTTATCCATTTTCGACCAAATATCACCTAGAAGTAGATGTAATTAATTATTTGTAATCCAAAATTATAATTTAAAAGAACTATTCCCAAATTTTTCTTCCTTCACAGAATATTTTAGTGAAAATAATTTTTTTAATATGCTACATTATTCGTACACTAGACGAATGGCAGCGTCCTACAGTAAACAACAGTATTTGAATCAGCCGAGGCGCCCCGCGATGGGATTTACTTTTTTGAAGTAAAAATTTTTTAACCAAAGGAATACTTAGTAAACAAAGATAGGTTTAATGCAGTCTTTCCTCGGTGGACGACGGATTATCTTCTCTGGGGATGGTTCTGAAAATTACTTTACCTTAGGCTGTAGCTCTTTCTGACCATCTCTCCGTAGTGAATGTCTCTTCTTTCGTTGGCTCGGAGCCCCTAAAAACTTAAAATTTTCCAAAAACAAAAAAATATTTCACCAAATTTAGGGGCCTTCGAGCTGACGGGGGACAGAGGGGGACGTTTAATACCCCGGAGTGGGATGGTCGGAGGAACCCCTGCGACACCCAGACACCCAAAGAGCGGGGGTTCCTGAGACCATCCCGGAGGGGGATTAGTCCTCCTGTCGTCCACCGGGAGTGCCAGAGACTCGACTCCTGCCATCTTTGCGGTTTACTCTTAGGTATTCCTTTAGTTAAAAAAAAATTTTACTTAAAAAAAAAAAAAAAAAAAAGTTAAATCCCATCCTTAGAATTTCGGCTGATTCCAAATATATAATTTGTTTTACTGTAGGACCTGCCGTTCTCTAGCTACATACTGTGAGCATTAAAAAAATCTGACCATCTATATATATATATATATATATATATATATATATATATATATATATATATATATATATATATATATATATAAAATAAATATATATATATATATATATATATATATATATATATATATATATATATATATATATATATATATATTTACAACACTTATTGTGGACATAAATAATAAATATTTACGTTGAAATAACTAAAAATAAATAAAATGAATTGGAAAATAAATCAATTTGAAGCACAAAAAATAAAAAAGTAAGTTCTTTTTATAGCAAATCGAATTTTTAATTTTAATTTTGCTATAAAAATTATTACCAACCTTTCCAATACTAAATTATTTTGAGGACCATGGTTTACTTAAGGTCCTATATATATATATATATATATATATATATATATATATATATATATATATATATATATATATATATATATATATATATATAGTTATATATATATATATATATATATATATATATATATATATATTTATATATATATATATATATATATATATATATAAATATATATTTTTAGAAGGTAGTAATATATAGAATGATATATATATATATATATATATATATATATATATATATATATATATATATATATATATATATATATATATATATATATATATATATATATATATATATATATAATGTTAAGGTTTTAAAGAAGGTAGCGAACCTCGCGAAACAATGGACTTTAGTGTATATCAGCAACACTCGATAATAAGAAAAGAGATTAACACATCAAAATAATCATACATTACGTTTATCAAAGATTCGAACAGATGCGATCACAAATCCAAGAAACTTTTTGCTCACACTGGTTTAAACCACAGATTTTAATCAACTTTTTCCAACGACGGATTTTAGTCAACTTGCTCAGACGAATGTCAACCTATTCAAATGTCAGAAAAATATCAATTTATTCAAACGATAGAACAATGTCAACTAAATCCGATCAATGATTTTGACATGCTGTCTCGATCAAATCGTCGTGCAGCTTGTCAATCTTAACTTACATTTTAAAAAGTGGTTAATTTTTAATAAATAGATATAAATAACCTACTCTCTGTTTTTGTAAAAGTCTTTGAAAGATTTACGAATGATTTGTGAATGTAATTTTAATATCTTCCCTGTGTAAACAATTTATTATCTTGCGATAATCGTGTAGATTTGTGTACTCATAGTAGTACAGCAGATGTATGCCTGATTGGAGGACTCAAAAGCTGGCGAAAGTAGCAATACAGCATAAAGGTGGAAGCTGAGTATGAGTTAACTGGAAATTTAATGAGTATGAAGATGTATTAAAGAGGGAATTTAAATATAGCTTGGTTTTTAAGGTTACTTGAAAAATAAATTTACAAGTATTTATAGGGAAATTTTTACGTTATATAATTTTCTATTAAATGAAAATATATAATGGGGGAAAATGAATTCTTCTTCTTTAACATGCTGGTTTTCTACTTTCTACCTCTTCTGTTAATACCAGTTCAACTACTAGATATCATCAATTTGGAGAAAATCACCCATCTGTAAAAATTGGACTTTTACAGGCTCTGTCATTTTTATTATTAAAGGGGTTACATGGACATAACTTGTCCACCTTCTTATTTGTCATACTCTACACATTATATGGTACAGTTTTCTATTATCTGTTATATATACACACTATATCTGAGGTCTTCCTCGTCTGTCATCAGATGGATTAGAAATTTATAGATTAATTTTTGAGTTGTTTTATAAACTAATATCTATATCCAATTTTTAAAAAAAGTTAAAACAATGAAAATAACAGTAAAGGAATAAAAAATTCCTCAAATTCTAAATTTCAGTTTTGAAAATTAACAAATAATATAATTGATACTACGGATATCCACATTCGGATTTGCGAAGCATCCACAAATAAATATTTAAGGTAATACTATACTAAAATAATCATCAATCTATCATAATGTAATATATTACACAACAAGAATTATATAAAATATCCTTACAGCTCAATTAACAGCATATATCATAAAGAAAGCCGTCTTAGACAGGTCTGCTATCTGTCAGTATGATCTAAAGAATCTTTATTCACTAGGATATTATTTAAATCTATCTTTGTATAAAAATTTTAAATTTTCATTTTTTAATTGCCATGAAGTTTGTGTTTTAATTTAAGGAGGAAATATGAAAATAAAATTATAATAATATATTAATGTGCTATACTCAAACTAATATAATAATATTAAGATTTAAGCAAAATTTATGGTGTTTAAATTTTAAATAGATATATGATAAATAAATATATATATTATAATACTTTTCGCTATAATGTGTCTCTTACTATTACTATTAATTATAAAAATTTTTTAGTAACCTACGTATCGGAATTCGTTTAATAAAAATCTAAATAAAGTTAACCTAAATTATAAGCAGTTATTTTATAGTGGCATTTTGTATCATATTAATGGCCATATTCCATCAGCGATTTCATAAATATGCACGCTAACCACACAACTACAAAACAAATAAATTAATACAATTGAGTCTCATCTATATATATTCAATCGTTTTAATTATAAGAGCTGATATCAATTAAATAAAACCTTCCTTGTTTGTGTAAAATTAAATAAAATTTTGTTTTAAAAAGGTTTAAAAGTTAATTATATTGAGGTATAAAATTCGTAATTTTACTTATTCATCAACACTTTTTAACCTATCTCTATTTCTTTTACCATCATACTTTACACTTAATACATTTCAGAAAACGCTATAAATGGATTAACATTAATGATTTATCCATCAGCGATTTATAGAATTTATTTATAGATATAAAGCCAATATCAAGGCTTGGTTATATGTTCTTCAAAAGCTTTAATAACTAGATAACTATACCTCAATAGAGATGCAAAAAAGTCTTTGGATTATAACAAATACAAACTCAGGAAACTTATGTATAGTTATCGTCTTATTATAAACTGAAAAATCATTGAACTTTGGATATTACATAATATAATTTTATTACATATTACTTATATCTATATATATAATAATTACTAATATTAATTACTAATGAACAATATATATTAATATTCATATATAATATAATAATATATATATTAAATTATATATATATATATATTATATATATATATATATATATATAATAATATGAATATTAATATCTATATATAATATATATATATATATTAATATATTGAGTCTTGAATATATTAATATAATTATTAGCTGAATTGAAGTATTAAGAAGATAATGAGATGAGAGTAAGAGAGAGAGAGAGAGTAGAGTAAGTAAGAGAGAGAGATTAGAGAGTAATATAGAGGAAGGTAAGAGGAAGAGAGAGAGGATAAGAGAGTAAATAGAGATAGAAAATTAATACATAATTAATATTAATTAATTTATATACATATCGAAAAGATATAGATATAAATTTAGAGAGAGAGACCAAATAATAAGATACTAAATAATAGTTAATATTAATATATATATTTAATAATTAACATAATAATAATATATAAATACAAAATTTCTATTTCATCTTTTACTCCCTCTTTCCAAGTTGGTCCACGTATTAATGAAGAACTTCAAATTAGGTGCCTCCGCCCAGAAAACAAATATAAATGATAAGGATACTTAATTTCTGTGCTAGGAATATTGGGAATGTGAAATTTTTGGGTTCAGCATGACATATATATTTTAAAAGTAACAATGTCAAATGGATAATATATTAAGTTTAAAAGAACACCTGGGAGATGGGAACGGTATGGAATCTCTTGCATTGTTTAACAATTATCAGAACTAAGTGTAATTTAATCTTCGTAAATCAGGCGCAATATTAATACTAAGCATAAAGATTATCCATAGATAATAATACATATTACAAATTTCCGTTTATCGAAATACAATATTTAAATCACGTCATGTGTTATTAAATAACCGTAAAAAAATATAATGATAACATAACTTTAATATTAATTATATATTTTTTTAGAATCAATTCGAAGACAATTATAAATTACCGTAGATATTATAATATAATAATAATAAATTTTAATATTTAATTGCAAACAGATAAGTCTGCAGATAATCGAGTAGACTTAATGACTAATAATATAACTGGACTATCATGTAAGAAACAATAGTCAATAAGCTAAATATAATTAAATATAATAATTTATTTATCAGGATATAATGAATAATAGAAGAGAAAAAATATGAAATATTAAAGCAATTTAATCAATTAATATATCATCTATTATGCATTTAAGACTAAATTTATTTTTGAGAATAATTTATTCATTAACTTACATTTTTTAATTTTCATTTTATAAATTTTAATTGTTACTACAAATCAAATATTGCGTTTATTGTTTGTTTTTTATGAGTTCTGTATAATGAGTTACGTTCTATTTTTCGTATGTAATCGGTGCGTGTTGAGAGATATATAGTGAGTGCCCAAAATTTATTATGGAAAATGTGGCTTGTATTTGTAATAGATAATTTTATGTATTTTTTTGATCACTCACAGAAAAACAATTCACAATAATAGACAAGCATAATTGATAATTAGAAAGACTCTCACTCGATTATACATTGAATTTATGAATCAATGTATATCACTAAAGCCTATATTATTTAGCCAGTTTCAAAAAGCCAGTTTCAAAAAGCCATTTACATGAGAGTGACATCGATATTGCGTAAATAAGGATATTATAGTATATACATGAATAATCATTTAAAAATTATAATAATACATAAATAATAATAAATAAATTAATATTTTATATATATACAATAAATATTAATGAAATAAATTAAAATAATAATAATAAATTCAATCACAATTAAAAATATACTATATAAAAAATAAAATTAAATAAATATATATATAAAATAAATAAACCTAAAACTATCTATATTAATAAATAATAATTTATCAAATAAAAAAGGTGAAAAAACAACTGAGTCTGAGTGAATAATAAAAATAATATACAGATAATAATTTGAATTAAATAATAAAAAATATACTATAATGATTTTTCACAATATAATAAGTAAGCCATCCCTGCCATATACACTATTGAAAATAATAATATTTAAGCAGATAATGAGAGATTAAGGAATATACCTAATCAATACTAATTCTTAAGCACTAAAATAATAATAATTCAATATAATAATGGAATATATGAAAGAACGTCTTAGAAGTAAAGAGTTAGGATCAGCTTGGGATAGAAACCTCAACCCAAGTTTTCTCAGAACATTCCTCTATAATAATCTCTATTCATAAAAGGAAAACTGATATAATAATAAGGCAAGTCAATTCGGAGCGTTTCCTAACAAAAATGTAGTGCTGAAGCTCAAAAATCTTATTTTTTTTTTTAATTAAATTTATAATTTTCAATTTAAAAAATAGCACTATCTATATGTTTTTATTTTTATTTATATACATGATGCTTTCTGTGGTATTAGCAAATTACTTTTTTATTTCTGTTGATATAAAAAGTAATTAAATTCTATAAATAAATGTAAATATAAGTTTTTAAAAACATCTTTTAATTGTATTGTACATATATAATGAATTTTTAAGATAAAGAAAAATGTAGACTCACATATCTAATTATCTTATATATCTACTCACAGATCAAAACACTATGAATAAGTAATTCATGTTGTAGTCGCACGGCCTTGTCAAAGAAGTTCAAGACTCCTGTCAATGCAAATAATTCAATACATAAAGTGCTTTTTCTTCGAACGATGTTGTGTGATTCATCGTGTGTATTATATATTTAAAACAATATACAAGTAAGCGTTTTAGATGTTACATCCAATTCAATTTTATAATATAACCTACATATGATAACAATTGATCATTTATAAGTATAACTCTTTCCCCCTTCTTGACGCCCTAAGAATTCTCAAAAATAGTTCACCATAGTAATGACCTTATAATATAAATAATGAATCAATCATATGATCTTTCATTAAGGACCAACAGTAAAGCCAAATATACTGTCTTTTATCAAATTGCGTCAATATGATTGTAATATAATGAATAAGTAGGAGAACAAATAATAGATGAATATTTCGGCGTTGTATGAATTTTTTTTTTTGTTTTATTACTTTATTTAGAAAAAATATATAATTATCGCATTAAGTATCAAAAATTATAATATTTAGGATATTTATATTTTGATAGTCAATAATTTCCCACGGTAAGGTCTTAATAGCAAGAAATAATATTCTTCTAACAACAACCATCACCTCTCTGTTCAACGTTTAGAAGTGAGTTTCTTAGGACGAGAGTGACAGTCACTCGGAATAATTACTGTTATTGTTACGCAAAACTTTTTTTTAAGTGCAGTACAATAACTTCTTTTAATAGGGGTGGTTTATGCTATTTAAATAATGATTTAAACATTCTATTGTAATAATGGAGAGGACGTCATAGAACTCGAAAAATCATAGAGGAGTGAGGAGTGCATGCTCCACATATACAAAAACTTAAAATATTGTTATATTATAATGAGCATGATTAAATTTGGTGATGCGATCATAGTATATAGTAGACTTATATTAAAATAGCAAAATAGATCATTATGAATATATGGAGGCCGTGAGCGAGCCAGCACTTTGTGTAAGCAAGGTAGTAATTGGGATATTGAGACCACCATTAGTTTATTTTATTTATTATTTGAAAGCAAATTGAATCGTAAGTCATCATAATGAGTAAAGAATTATTTATAATATTCCTTTTCACTTTTTTTTTGCTATGATTTGCACGTAATAAATAACTTTAAAAAACAAAAATAATATTTCCTATCGATATAAATTTGAAATAATAAATACTGAATGTTACTCTTTTATGTCTTCTAACTAAATTTACACTGTACTCAAGAGGTTTAGAAAAATATTAAAAAAAGGTTTGTTACTATGTTTTATAATGGGAAATTTTTCGAAAAACAAAATGCGATAAAATAATTTATTTTTTTTACTAATTACGTTAAGTTCTAAATTACTTCAATATTGTGACTAAATTACATGAAATTTATAAATAAAATAAAAAGGGAGTAGTTTAAAATTTAAAACCAGTTAAGGAAATTTGGTACAGTAATTAAATTTCTCAAATAACAATTATATCTTAAAAATTAGTATTTATTAGAATTAATACGCGATATATTATAGTTTTCACCTTGGATTATTTTATTGTTTCAGTATTTATATATTCAATATTATTATGCAGTTAATATATATATCATATATATATATATATATTATATATAAGTATATATATATATATTATAATATATATATAAAATATATATATTATATATATTCTGAATATAACAAATATATGATAAGAAAAAACAAAATAAAAAGATAAATTGAATAAGAAATCATAATGATTTTATTATTTAATATAAAATAAAACTCAAGTAAAATAATAAAGTCTTGGATTTATTTTAAGTATTGTAATTATTTTTATCGGTTTGCCATTCAAATTAGTTGATATTAGTATTTAGTTTCAATGGGCGTCTGATCAGGGGGGGGCGGGGGTTGGCAGCGTGCCCCCTTAGAGAGTGTTTAACTTTAATGAGATTCGATATCACCTGCGATAAATATTTATTTGATCCAGCGTCCCGTCCGGGTGGCGTTAAAGTCGGCATTGCTGAGTAGCGTAGTGTCAGTATATTCAATTTTTTATGGACTGTCTAACACTCAAAATAAAATTGCGTGCTAGCATATTTTACTGTAATATTGTGTGAAAGATTATATAAAAGAAGTGAATTTGTGTGTATATATGAGCAAACTAGACACTCGCATTTGTGCGAGTTAGATACCTGAGCTAGATATATGCGTACCGCACCGTGCAACTATTATGTACTCGATTAAAGATTAATAATCACTTATTAATCACATAGAAGTTTAATCCAAGGCTTATATCCGACAGTAATTTATATTATATTATTATATTATTATATTATCATATATATATATATTATAGTTTTTTATATATATAATAATAATATATATATATATATATAATATATATTATATATATATTATAATATATATATATATATATATATAATATATATATAATATATATATAATATCAATAATATATATATTACCTATATAATTAATAATATGCATTCATTAAAAGAAGGTAATTTAATTTTCAATTTTAATTTTAATATTATAAGATGGTGAATCATATATCATAGTATATAGATAATATATTATACTAATTATACTTTTATATAATATATATATATTATATATATATATTAATATATATATATATATTATTAATATATAATATATATATATATTATAATTTATATTTATTATATTATAATCATATATAATATATAATTATTATATATATATATATATATTATATATAGTATGACAGCTTTAAATTAAGATAATATACCGCTAACAAATGCTATCCGACATACTTATAGAGAGTATGATTACTCATAGCGGAAGATAATTAGTCCAAAATAAAATCAGCTAACATAATATATCAGCTAGTTAATTCTCGAAGCTTCAAGCCTAGAGGTGAGTAATCACAATAGACAGAATACTACAACATCTAAGAGCGTTAATGGGGAGTAAATATGATATGTTATGTTTTAAAATAATATAATACGTATTAGTTAAAACTAGTAATAATTTACTCTTTCACAGTATTTTCTATACGTAATTTAAAATCCTTAAATAACGTTATCGTCTTTAGGCTAAACAATAATTTATAAAGTGATTCATCTATGTTATATATATTTATATTATCGTCTATTATCTAGTGATATAATGATATGGTTTATCCCCCATTTCCATAGTTAGTCTACTGATCCATATTTACTGATAATAAATAATTAATATTAATATTATATAATATTATATATATATTATATAATAATATATATATATATTTATTATTATATAATTATATATATAGTATATTATATATTATATATTAATATATAATATATTATATAGGCTTATATTAATATATATTATATCATATATAATAATTATTAATAATAATATAAATATCATATATATATATATATATATATAATTATTATGAATTAATATATATCATATATATATTATTATATACTTTTACCTATTGATTGGACGACTATCACTTCGTGTTCTTCTCTCATCGTATCGCGTCAACTCGCTAACAAACCGGCACATAATATTCTTCGTTAATATACATCTGGTCATCTTGCGTGTATCATCTGCATACATCCCGACTTTGTGTGTCCAATACTTCTCTCTCGCAGTCTGAGATTCTCCTGACCACAGACTTATCACAACTTGAATACAAAATTATTAGCAGATTGAATTATTAATCAATTCAGAAAACTTTATTTATCACAACATATAATATTATTACACTAATATAATTGAAATAATACAAATAGCAATATTAAAACCTCGAGATTTAATATTCATAATACATATCATTATAAACACAATTATCTTCACTATCTCAATATAAAACTAACACCACAAACTAGGTTATCATAAATAATGGTCAAGTTATAACAATTTAATCAAAATTATTAATTACTTTACAAAAAGGATAAAAGAAAAAGAAACATTAAATTATTATAAAATATAAAACAATGGTGAAAAAGAGAATGCACTTAGAATTAAATTTATAAATAATTTCACAATATAGCTGTATTCCACACCATAGTTACCTCACTATCATAATAAATGTACATTAAACATTAGGTAACAAAACACTAAACAAGCAGAAGCTCATTATAGACAAATCAACTCGAAATTATTCACCATAAATATTTAACATTATTCATCATATCAAATGTATTTATTAAATATTTCTATATATAAAAAATCAATCTATTCTACAATTTTACATTTTTAAACTTATTCCTACTATCAATATATATTCTGCATCACTCGTTGTAAAGTCCTATGGTTCAGCATAGAAATAATTGTATTCGTTTATATATTTCAACAAATAATACTGATTTTACCAATTGTGACATAATTAACACACCCAACATGATATATCACAACGCCGAACTCTCCCCATACTTTTGCTTACGGTAATAATGGAACATTCCTGTGCCACTAATTGAACTTCATCGACCTTACTGCGTTCATGATCACGTTCATAACACACTCCATTTGGTACTACCAGTTTCAAAACCAACATGCTCATTTTATGCACATTCTTAAAATTCATAGACTCTCTTTCAGTATTTCGCCTACAAAACATCATCGCTATATCAGCACAGCCTAGTACAACTTATGAGCACAGTACACGACTTTTTCATCAGTCTAACAGCTCTCTCCCTACCTCTAAAAATTCTTATCCTACATTTACGCTGGCTCTCGGGATCGAGCACAATATTATAAAGTGAGAGAGTGAGACACCATCGTAGATATGGACATGATCGTAGACACAGAGCGACTACGCCTACTGCGCTCCGTGTCACTGTTTTCACGTTCCATTAATTGCTCATGCATTTACTCTACCCTCAACCTACTAAGTTACTCTAAACTTACTTGTCTCCATTGGATATCAATATTCAGAAGCCTAGCACTGCCTCGGAGAAGGTTCGTGATTTCATGGCAGTTAAGACGCCGATTTAAATCTCGGGTCGAACAAAATGTCTCGCTAGTTCCACATATCTGATATATCTTCTCACTAAGTTTCAGAGTGGATACACATTTGCAGAAATGAGGAAGAGTCGAAATGGAAGTTATCTAATCAAACCTATATAACACAATCGTAAAGTTGGTTCTCAATTCTGTTTTCTCCCGACACTTGACTGAAATCGATATATCTGAGATAGAATGAATATACTTGAAAGTCTGAGCGTATCTTACGTTCTGAATAATCATTGTGTTTTTCTAGATAGTCTGTAATCTGTAATCTTCAGCCACAGGCAAGAGAGGATACCGCATATGGAGCGCATCTTCTTATTTTCTCTAATCATAGAGAATTTAGCGGCTTAGAGAAGCTAATGGTAACATTCATAGTAGTTGTTGTAATTCCCCGATTACTAAAGCTTTAAATTTATATAATGTATTTTGTTATATATATGATATTATTTATTCCTGTGTCTGATTTGATCCTCTAGGGTAATGAAAATCCATTTGAACAGACTGCACCTTTAATCTATTCCTAATGATTCCTTTGATAACGAGGGGAGATGGAGGGGTAGATCTCCAATTATTCTCATTGGACCATTATCAACCCATCTCTCCAAGCTCAATTTTCTGTCTTTACAGTTTTTCTCCGACAACTACATACCCACTGCGCGGCATTAGCCCCCTTATAAGCCTCTCTAGTTGGAACGAGTATTTAGCACTATGTCTCCAGAAGGTCTCAGCTCTATTACGAGACAAATTATCCGACATATGACACAGACGCAGCTTTATTACATTCTCTGTGGAGATTAAATATTATCTATCAAGGTAAAATTACCAAACACATGACTGTAGGCCAGAACTTACATTAACATAATCAGAGGCTTGCGTAAGGCATATATTATCTAAACATGACAACACACCGCCATACAGCCCATCCTACATATATGTCTCCAAACAATTATTATGTGTGTGCGATACGAGTAACTACGATCAGCCTATTAGATCCCAAAACACTCGAATCACTATGCACGTCGCTATAACGAGTGTCGATGACCTACCGGATCGTCATAAGTCCTCAGCATCTTTCACCATGCTTGTGCGGTGTTTCACTCTATGCGCTAAACAATACGTGAACAAGCGACACATCTACAACGCCATTCTTATCGAGCAAAATAATCAACCTACTATACGTATATACTGGTCAAAGTGTTACTAGATGCAGCAATTTTTACTCACTTACTCTCTCTGTTTTACTGTCGCTCCGTTCACAGAAGAGTTTCTCAATACTCCCCTTGCAAGTTTCCCTACTATAAGTAACTCCGTCGTGATATCCAGACGCCAACCGTATCAAATTAGAGCAGTACTCATAATGGCGCAACTCAGACTTTTTGTGTGTTTCATTCACCTAACGTATGCAGACTGTGATGTTCATACTCTTGCGCGTGTGTAAATTCTCGTTAGTGACAGAATAAGTATCAATATAAATGGAAAGCGTTTCGTGATTCAAATCAATGAAAGTGACTAAAACTTTAATTTTGCTTTGTTTCCAAGTTCTTTGATGAACGTAGACAACTTAAATTTACCCAACTGCTCATTGTGAATGTGACCTTTCTTCCACAAATAGTAACGCTTTCTTTTTGGTTTTCTCGAGTGATTTTATTATTTATATATTATTTTGTATAAATTATTATTTTTGTAAGCTATTTGCTTACTAATCATAGTGTTATCTAATATTAGTCCTGCTTCAGATAATTCTTTGTCGGATTATTGATTGTATCTGTTATAATGTTTGTTATTTTGTTTGTGATATTGTTTATTATTTTGTTTATTATCAATTTTTGGTGTGGTTTTTTTTTAATTGTGAGAGTCTACTCTTCTCTTATTAATATATATTATTTCTATTACTTTGTAATTTTAAATTCATAAAAAAATTAATCTAAACTAAACTTATTACTAAATAAAAATAATCATTGTTAACTTTATGCCGTTTATACACTCTTATTCAAATTATTAAACTTCTTTCGAATGCTAAAATGAGAAAAATAGGTAAGAATACTCACTTTTAGAAAACTCAGTCCTTTTAGCTATTACTAGATTTACTGTCTTATTATAGTATTTGTGTCTATGTGGATTATATCTATTATAATTTTTCTATAATATTTATATATTATTTTATGTTTGTAATCTTATGTAGATTTAAAAAATATTAATGTCGTTATATTTAATTCTGAGATAGTGAATATTTATATATTTTAATTATATTATGTGTTCATTTCTATTTTAATATTATTATCTTAATTGGGTATTATTTCATGATATAACTAGTCATTTGACAACGACATTTATATATATATCGAATTTATTTATATTTTTTTAATAGTCCGTTTATTCATGTGTGGTACTGAAGAATTTAATGTTTATTATTTTATTCATCGTATATTCACGCCATTTTGGAATATGATAGTAACCTTGTTTTGTATCTATCGTATACTCTTTCGTCTACATATATCCTATTCGTTATTTCCAATTCCTCCTTTGCCTGTAATTATGTTTTGATTTCTTTTTATTATATTACTATATTATCTATATATATAATCATGTATTCTTTATATATATATATTATCTTATTTTAAGTTTAGGAATATTACCTAATATTACTCTTTCTTTCTTTATATTTCTCTTATCTTATATTATATCTTGTAGATATTATATTATGTATCATTTTGATTTCTAATGATATATATAAGTAAGCAGAAGGGTCAATGAAATCTGTTCGGAGACCCTAATAAATGAGCTGGAAGAGATAAATTAGAAGAACAGCAGTTATGTGTATTTACAAGAGAAACCCTCTCATAGACACAAAAACAAACCACACACAAAAGAATATATATATGACACTAAAACTGCAAGTATATCAGTGAGAACCATAATAGATATATATTTAAGCTAGGATACGTAAGAATTATGACTACCTTTCAGTTTGAGATGAATTATAAACTAACTCATAATATATATAAATATATAAGAGAGGAAAGGCAGATTTATAGAAGTAATGATCTGAATGAAATAGATTTATCGTAAGAAGAAACAAGGAGGTTAGCGCACTTCCTTGTAATGAAACCAGCTATGCTCGTCGAATCTCCTGCAACGTGAGATTTTATAGCTAGAATGAAAATAGCTAGAGATATGTAATTAGTAAAAACGTAAAATTATATCAAGACACCTGAACAGTTTCACTGGACCATCAATGATCGGCCACATCATAAAGCTACATATAGAACTCCAATGATAATGAGAAAGAAAGATTTAGTTTTAGATAAGAAATATTTGACGAAAATTTATATAAAAAGTAATTAGAACCTGCTCTACATATTATAGCCTCAATCAAACGATTACAAAGCTCTCCCTTACTTAAATCTTTATACATCTACATCTATAATCTTATTGAGTAGCCAATTTGCTATACATCTGCAAACTTTAGCCATCCTAACTCTTTTAAGTCACTGTGTACGTTTTAAAATATTATATATTTATACATGGAGGGCAACATACAATATCATGTATGGAACAGCTTGTTATATTCTGTTAAAATTTGTAAACTGTTACGGGAAATCTAGTGATAAAAAAATAACATTCGTTATTTTCTAAAATTTCTATTTACAAATTACTTATTATAATTTATGCGGAGAGTGTGAGATGCACTTTAAATTAAATTATTAATTAATTATTCTATGTAACTAAATATTTCTCTCTTTCATTATCTTTATTCTAATATTATACATTATATATTTCATTGAAAGTAATAATGATGAATTATATAATTATTTTTATCATCTATTTAAGCTATTCACTAATTATATTTATTTATTTTATTTATGTAGACCTTTATGAATTCAATAAATTTTGATCGCTATCTTATGCTTATTATTCCTTTGAGGTCCTAAAGATCTTGTTTGAATTGTCCTTAATTAAATATGAGATTAGAATGGCTTAAAATAACGTACATACCTAAAGTATCATTCCTTAACTTTAATAATTCAGAACGTATGCTGTGAGAATTTATATACTATATTATTAAAATATATATATATTAATATATATATATTAATATATATTTATATAATAGTATATATATATATTATATATTAACTATATATATAATTATATATATTATATAATATCATATATTATATATAATTAATATATATATATGAGTAGTAGGGAAGAGAGGAGGAGAGAGGAGAGATGAGAGAGAATAAATTATAATATAGTTTTTTATCATATTTAAATGTTAAATACGTACTAATCTGTACTTCGTTACATCGTATATTCATGATAATTTATAGCTCCATTAATCGTCAATCGTCTCTTGACATCGTGAGCAAAAATATTTTCATTAATATCTGATTCCACATCTACTTAATATATATATATTAATATATAATATATATATATTAGGGATGTGACAATAAAATCGTATAATTATATCTAGAATATATCGATATTTTGTGAGTAAAGAGAGGAGGAGGGTTATTTATAGAGACAATATTATATTAGCGATATATCGATATTCGTAAATTAGTGAAATATTTCAAGCCGATATCTTCTTTCCATAACAAATAAAATTTTTATATAAAGTGCTTATATATAGTGAGAAAAAATAAAACTAATCCGCACTGAGAATGTGAGCAGAGAGAGAAGAGAGAGAGCTGGAAGTAGATGGAGAAGAGATCTCGTCAGATATGATCCGCACGAGAGACCCAGTTTTCGAGGATCGTCGGATGAGAGTACGCGACATGTCGAGGTGGATGAAATGAAAAAGAGAACCGAGAAAAGAGTTGATGAGGTGTATGAGAGGAGTATGTACGTTGAAGACTTGTAGGAACCAAAAAATAGAGGGAGAGAGGGGGGAGAGAGAGGAGAGGATTAGGACATGGAGCAAGAAGTACCCAAATGAGTAGAAGAATGGTCTTATGAGGAAGACTTCATAAATTCACTAATAGACAGTTATTCAGTGAAGCAGTGCTAGATTGACCACAATAGAGAATTTGTGGAATGATATAGAATGCTTTCACCTGCCTATGATATGGTTAGAGCGAGAGGAAAGTATTTAGCACTGAGGTAGCAAAGTAGCACGGGAGAGACAAGGTCTATCAGAACGAAACATATCATTATAAACATGCTGCTCACGAAAGAATATATGACTTGTGCCGAGAGCAATGATACATCAAGTTAGAGTATGAGGGGATGCATTAGGAATCAGGATGGAGCTCCGAAAGTGGGGATGAAGCACAGTACCCAAAGGGGTAGCATAAGAGATGGGACACTGATGGGTAACGGCACGAGAGAAATGATCAAGAAGTAAAATAGATGATAAAAGTAATTTATTTGGAAGAGAGCCTAGGACGCAAAGTGTATAGGGTTGTTCGGAATATAGTATAGTAGAGAGTAGAAGAAAGATATAGAAGAATAGTATATGTATAATATATAATTAAGTATATAGAGTAGATAGTAGAAGTAAGAATAGTATACATATGAATAGAAGAGTATGAAGATAGAGCATAGTATAGAGAGTTAGAGGGTACGAGCCAGAAAGAAGAGAGATGAGAAGATGCGCACGTGAGGAGATTAGAATGATAAGGTATAGCTAGTGAGCTGTATGGTAAGAAATAATATAGTAATACTTTTATTAACTAATATGATGAATAGAACGTATAGTAAGTTAATATAGAGATATATACTATATATAGAAGATAAGAGAGATGATAGAGATAGAAACTATGCAATTTTCAGAGATATCATGAGTATTATACAAAGTAGAGAGATAGAGAAGACTAATAGCTAAATAATAGAAGAGATATATAATTTGTGAGAGTAATGCAGTAAGCGAATAAACGAATATAGGATAAGATATGAAATAGACATGAGTAGTATAGAAGATAGATATATGTAAGAGAGAAGAGTAAGAGTAGAAAAAGTATATAATAATATGAAAAAGTATATTATATATAATATTTATATATAATATAATATAATATATTAGTATATATATAGATATCTAATAATAAATATAAGTATTAAATAATATATGTATATATGATTATAGTATATAAGTATATATAAGTAGATAGATAATATAAAGTATATTATAATATATATAGTAATATGAAGAAAAATGGAAGAGAGCAGAGAGAGAGAGAGAGTTATAGAGAGAGATGTATATAATAAGAAAGTAATATGAATTATATTAACTTAGATAGTGTTAAATAGTGTATAATATTATATAATTATATATATTTATTATAAAAATAGAAATGTACATGTAGTAATGTATATATATATCTATATATATATATATATATATATTATCATAAGTACTCGATAATATATAGAGATTAGTTCTTCAGAAGTTATATAAAAGAAAAATATATAAGAAAGGTGTAAATAACTTGGATGATCATGAACTAAAAAAAAGAAACTGCAGTTACTAAAAAGGGGTTATCATTAGGTGTTTTCTTTCCTTTTCGTAAATATTTCTCATAATTATTTTAATTTTCTTCCCGGTCGGGAGTAGCGACTTGCAACCCGTACTGGAAAGCAGCCCTGATCCTGATTACGGTGTAGCTCTGTGGAGTTTTCAGTGCAGATGTGGGACTGAAGATAATTTCATTGCGAACATTCTAATACCGACAGTGACCCACTGTGAGTTGATTTACTGTCAACATACGAGTACGACTAGGTCTGATCATCGTGAACGATAGAAATGTCACGATGTTTCAGCGACTTGAATATGTATATATAGAATTAAACGTAAATTATACGCGCTATTTATAATAGCTATTACTAAAAGTGTAGTATTTGGAGAGGAAAGATATCACTTTACAGGATTATTCCTCTCTAACTGAGCATAATTCAAGAAGAGTCCGTGTTTGTGCACATCTCGCAGTATCCGAAAACTCCTATCACAATATGAATTAAATTTTATTGATATACGTAATAATGTTACACTATTCTTAAGATCTGACTTCCAAAGCTCGTATCCAAGTATCTAGTTGTCTAAATCCATGTTAATTAATTTCGTTTTATGTATCAAAGGGATCTCTTTCCAAATCCATCTTCTAGTTTTACTTTTCTTGTAGCATATGAGTTCAATATGGAAAGGTTTATTCCCTTGACAAATCCTTCAAACCGATCAGTTCCATTTCCCACATTTAAAAAATAAAAATAAATAAATAAAATAAAAATAGAAAATCTCGCAGTTTTTGTTGTGATTTTGATTTCCCACTTTTGCATTAAAGTACCCGATGAGTATTTTGTTATGATGATTTTCCTGCCTGATCAAGTCTATAAGCATCTCGTAGAAGAGTTTCCAGTTCCTCTTCTGTCTAGTTGTTTGTGATTTGAAGTCGGTCATATGAACAAGAAAGCCTACTCCTCTCTCTGATGTATTACTGCTCCCTATGTAGCTTACTTATTACATGCTCTTTCTTTAGTTTAATTGTGTTTTCCCTTTGATTAGCACAATCCTACAGTATTCCAATTAATCTTTTCGAGTTCTTTCATTAGTTCAGCAACTTTCCCCTTTGTAATGAGAGCTTCGTAGGTTAAAGTTGTCAGTTTTATTGTACAGAGGTAGTCTGTTCTGGACCAGTGATTCTAAGCACCTCCTCTTCCAGAGCTACCCTGTCCACTGCTGTACTCAGGAGCCCCTTTTCTCTGTTGAAGAATATGAGCCGTTGAAGTTTTCTTGGTTGCATTGGTTGCTCATGCGAGCTGACAAGACATTTGATCAGATGATCATGACATGCTGTGATCAACTTTTTGTAACTAAGGCAAATGTTATTCAACTAGGATACCACAAAATAAAATGCAAAAAATATCTGAAGATACAAGAACTCGTAAAAAATAATGAAGAAACATAGTTAAAGATGGAAACCTTAATTAAAAATATAAAATATTGAATTGAAAAAAGCAAGCTCCTTGGTGAAGATACAAAAGCTCTTAAAGAATAAGTTATAAAGATTCGAAAAGAGCAAAATGACGGTTACTTTATACTGTGCAACAACTGTCACTGTGCAAACAACAACAGTCAACTGTAATAAAATGCGAAAATATTAACAAAATTTCAAATACAGAAGTAATCATAAAAAAAAGTTGATAAATTTGATGCAGTGTTGTATATGAGGCGATGGGAATATTGATGATAAATCCCTATAAATATATATTACTATACAATTCATGTCCCTGCCATAACTCCAATAGAAATAATGCATGCCATAAAACACGAAAATAGTAAGGTCACTGCTGAAAGTGACGATGAAGAGATTGATACAATATTAAAAGAATATTTAATAAATGCTTGTAAGAAAGCAAAAACCAGTCAAATGGACAAATGATAGCGTCACTGGAACATTGGAACATAGGAAATATAGAGGAAGTAAGAAGCCACATGGGTCGATATATATAACTATATATATATACTGAAAAAAGAGTATTATATTAGGTATCTATATATATATGATATATATATATATATAGGTATACCTTCTATATATATATATATATATTATTATAACTAATATATATATATATTTCATTCTGTTGTATCGGTAACATATATTATATATATATATCATATATTAAAAAAAGTATATATATTTAATAATTATATATATATATAATATATATATATATATATATATATAATTATATATATATATATATATATATAGTATATATAATATATAGTTATATATTATCTATATATTATATATATATATATACTTATATATATATATATATATAATATAAATATATATATATTAGTAAATTAGTAATATAATTATATATATTATATTATATTATATATATATTAATCTATATATATATATATATATATATATTATAAATATATATATATATATTATATATATATAATATAAATAATATATAATATTAATATATATATATATATAATTTGTATTTATATATATTTATATATATATATTATATATATATTATATATATTAAATATAATATTATATATATTATATATAATATATAAATATATAATATTATACAACCTCACTCACTTATATATATATACTATATATTAAAGGTAGGTATGTATTTATATATATATATATAATATATATATTAATTAATATACTTTATGGATATATATATATATATATACTATATATCATACGCGGATAGGGTGTAATATTTCTACTATGCTATAATTATATAAAATATTAAAGTGATTGTATATTAGTACTCTTTATATATATAGTATATCAAATTGATGTATATTAGTATGCAGATATATATATATTATAATATATATATATAGTAGTATACACGAGAATAGAGACCAAATAATTTTTACAATATATATAGGTAAATATATAGTATGAGTATGCTATTATATATAATCATAAAATTGGTATCACCCTATATATATAATATATACCGTTTCATCACTATGCTATATATACAATATATGATTAGATGATTAGTATTAGTTATAGTAATTTGATTGGTATAGGTACTAATTATAATATATATTTATATATAATATATATATTATATATATATATATATATATATTATATATATATATATCCCAGAATTTTTGGTTCCGGGGCGGAACCCTGAACTTTTCGACTTCAAGCCACACCTTACACATTCTTACTTAAAACTTGTCTGATACAAGGGTAGTCTCTGTAGAAGTTTCCTGGAGCGGGTGTGTGCATATCCATACGTGGGGTGAGCTCTTAGTTCTTTCGGTTCTGTAAGCCAAAATTTAAGATAAGGCGGATCAATAAATTTATTTAAGTAAAAAAGGAATATACTATATAAAGTTCTTAACGGGTCTTCAAAGTTTAAAAACTTTTTTCAGCAGAGGCGGGTAACGTGTTTGAGGATAAAGAGAATAAACGATTTAAATTTTCCTACATCATGGAATGAGCAACTATCTAACATGCTACCTATCTCTCACAACATTTCTCAAAATTCAAATTAAGTTCATTTTTTGACCTTGTTTCCTTAAATATCTTTATGTGAATCTTATTTATAAATTTTAATTAATTTTTTGGCTTAATGCAGTATAGTTTAATATTTTGTTTGAAGTAGTTCTATCTTATCACTATAGTCTATTTCTTCTCTCCTTCTATATTATTAATAATACCATAAAAAAAATCTAATAATAATAATTAAATTACTCATAATAATAATATAAATATATAATTATTTTGTTTTATTAATCATATTTTTATTTTTTCAAAAATAATAAACTAATCCTTTAATATCAATAATAACATAGTTTTACTAAAAGATAATCAATGATAATAATATAATAATACAATTTTTTTATTTTTTAATTTAATTTCATAATAATAATTCAATAATAAATAATGTAATAATAAATAATAATAATAATAGCTTATTATTTATATACTTAAAATTTTTTTGTGTCTAATATATTAATAAATCCAGAATAATAATAATAATAATATATAATATAATAAAATAATAATAATAATAATAATAATAATAATAATACTAATAATAATAATAATAATAAAGAAATAATAATAATAATTAATAATTTATATAAATAATATATATGACTAATATAATAATAATAATAATAATAATATATAATAATGATTAATAATAAAATTAACAATAATAATAATAATAATAATAATGGAATCATAAACATAATAATAATCACTAATATGATATATCTATTTTAATAGTAAATCAAATGTATAAAGAATCAATAATAATCAATTAATAATTTTTAAGTCTTTTTTTTAAATGATATAATAACAATAATAATAAAATAATAATAATAATAATATAATATAATAATATATAATAAATAATAATAATATAATAATCGAAAATATAATAATCAATAATCTCACATATAACAATGAAAATAATAATAATAAAATAATAATAATAATAATAACAATAATAATTATATAATAAAACGAAATCATATTGATTCCTAATAATACAATTTATATATAATAATAAATCAAAAATAATAATCAATAAATAGTTAATACTAATCATAATTATATTCAGAGTGTTTAAGAATAATTTTCAATGAAAAATAATAATCACTCAATCAATCAAAAATATATGTAATATCAAACGAAAAAATATAATACAATACTAATAATAACAAAAATAATATAATAATCTTACTCTTAATAAATAAATAATAACATAATATATTATACATATAATCATAAAAATCTCACGCAAAAAAAAATAATAATAATAATAAATCATAATAATACATAATAAATCAAAATTATATATTTAATATAATCGTGAAACTATCATGACAGACTTCTACTACCAACTAATAATAATAATTTATAACATAATTAAAAAGATTACAATAATGAATAAATAATTAAAAATAATGCAATTATATAATCTATGTAAATACATATTTATATCACATAAATAAACTCTAGATTCAATTCACATATAATCCTAATCCTAAATTTACATTGCCTACATAAATAAAAAAGTAATATATAGTATTTCAATCCTAATACCTCAACTTAATAATAATAATAATTACATAATTTAAAATATATAATAAATACTAATAATAATGATATCCTTAATAATAATAATAATCAATAAAATCGAAAATAAATCTCTATATATATAATAATACAGATTAACCATTAATAATAATAAAATCATATAAATAACAAATAAAAAATAATAATAAAAATAATTAATAATAAAAATAGATAATGATCGAACAATATAATTAATCAATAAGCTAGCTATATGTTCCATCATAGTAATTCCTTTAAATAATAATGAATATAATAATAATTAAATAATATTACTCTTAAAATCTCAATAAAATAATAAATGAACATCACATAATAATAATAATACATAATCAATAATAATAATAATATAATAATAATAAAATGCAATATTTAAAGGCGAAGACAATATTTTTCATAATAATAATAATAATATAATAATAATACTACATAATTCAAAGGTGATACCAAATATTAAGATAATTCAATACAATAATACAATACATACATAATAATCTAATATAATAATAATAATATAATAATATAAAATTCAATATTAAAAATAAAATCTATATATATTATCATACATAATCTAATAATAATTAATTCAATTAATAATAATAATCCAATAATTAATTAAAATAATAAATTAGGATAATAATAAATAAATTAAATCTTATGAAATAACTTAACGAAATTATAAGTCTATAAACTCTTGAGATGCAGTTTCTCAGTCTGGTTCTTAATAATAATTATGAATAATATGATAATAATATTAACAATTAAAATAATAAATAATGAATAAAAATAATAATATTAATAATATCAATAATAATCATTAATAGTATAATAATAAATTAATAATAATAATAATAATTCATTAATTACATAATTATATATAATTATATATAATTAATAATATCAATAATCAATAATTATAACTGTAAAGATTAATAATCAAAATAATATAACTTGCAATACATAAAATTAATAATTAGATGCACTATAAATTCAATCAATAATAAACATAATTAATAATCTTTCAATTCAATTATAATTATAGCAACTCATAATAAACTAATAAATAATATTGCAAATAAATAAACAATAGAAATAAAAAAACTAAATCAATAATACAATAAAATAAATAAATAATATATAATATAATAATAATAATACATAATATAATTCTCAAATAATAATCTGCTTAATATAATAATAATAATAATAATAATGCCATAAGCATAATAATAATAAATATTAATAATCAATTTATTTTAGTATTATCAATTACAATAATAACACATAAATAATAATAAATAATATAATAATAATAAATAATAATAATACTCACATCAATAATAATATAAAGTAATAGAAAATACGATTAACATAAATCAAATAATAAATAATAATAATAGTGAATAGGGCATGGGCAATATTTCCTATAATAATGAATAATATGGTGGGAGGAACCACAGCAAAAAAATAATAATAATAAAATAAATCAATTAATAAAGACACCATAATAATAATAATAATGAATAAATAATTAATAATAAATAATAATAATAATAATATCAAATAAATATATAAGATAATAGCATATGAATCAATATTTATTTATACAATGTTTTAATAATAATAATACATCATAATAATTTGATCTTAATAAACAATCAGACTTTCAATCAAAAACTAATCAATAAAGATCAATTAATTAATCAATAATAAAAATAAATAATTAATAATCGTCGAAATAGAATTAATATATCAATATAATTTAATTCGAATCAATATAAATCAATAAATAATAAGATACATAAAAAAAATTATGTCAATTAAATAATAATAATAATAATAATAATAACTCGAATCAATAATAATATAAATAATTCAACATAATAATCTAATAATAATAGTTCAGATATCGTTTCTTTGTAATCGAGTCACACTCAATAATAATAATATAATAATAATAATAATAATAATAATAGATTCAATTAATAAATTAACTAATAATCAATAATAATTACTCAATGTCAATTTTTCAATATTTTGGTACAATAAATACAAATAACACTTCAATCAAAATTATAATAATAAACAATAAGTACTAATAACCAATCATTTTAGCACATTCATAATAATAAAATTAAATTAAATAGATTAAATAATTATTATAACACAAGGATAATCAATAATCAATCAATAATATAATAATAATAAGTCATAAATTGTTAAAAATTAATAGGGTAAAAATTGCCAATAAAGTTAATAATTTGAATCAGTGGCTCCTAAAACTCTAAATCTAATAATAATTAATAATCGCTATAGGTAAGTAGATTTTACAAAATAATAATGATGCTGATTTTTAATATATCAAATTAATATAATAATAATAATAATAATGATAATAATAATAATAATAATAATAATATAATAATAATAATAAAATAAATATTTAATAATCCGGTCATAATATCCACTTCACATGTACTGCTATAATCTTATATTCAATACACTAAATATATCATAATAATAAATATCAATAATAATAAAATCCCCATCTAACACCCCTCCAAATTTTAACAAGATACGATAACCCTAACCGATGTAGATATATATATCGAACTCTGAACAGGATGCGAAGAAGAAACCAAGGCGGAAATAATAACAAAAAAATAATAATAATAAATAATAATAATAAAAATAATAATAATAATAAAATAATAATTAATAATAATAATATAATAATAATTAGATTCAATATTAGTGATTACAAGTTATTTCCAATTTTTTATATTTAAATAATAATAATTACATTATAATAATTATATGAATTTTAAACTACAATAATATAATAATAATAATAATAATAATAACTCATATATTAAATTCCATTAATAATAAACACATCACAATAAAATGAGATATACTCTACTCAAGAATAATACATCTCATATAAAATAATACATAATAATACATTAATAATAATAATAATAAGGAATATCTAGGAAAAATTCTACTTTTCAAACAAACCCTCTAATAATATAATAATAATCGCTTATCATTTCAAACCCACAGATTCCTCTAATAATTAATACAATAATAATATCTTATAAATAATCAATAATAATAATATTTATAAGTAATTCAATATGAAATATATAATAATCAATATATTCAAATAAAAAGTTGAATGAACTAAAAATAATAATAATACATTAAAAAACAAAATATAATAATAATAAATTAATGAATAATAAATACTCGAACTCAATAAAATAATAATAATAATCAATAACTAATATAATATAATATATAATAAAACTACATAATAATAATAAATAATAATAATATAATAGATAATATATTTTATAATCAGAATACATTCACTTAATGAATAATTTTAATACCAGTCAATAATAATAATCTCATATTAATCTACTACAACTCAACGTTCTTTTTCAACTAAAATAATAATAATAAATACATAAGTAATAATACAAAATAATAATTAAATAATATCATTTTATAATAACACATATAGCTAATAATACAATAAATGCTACATAATAGAGAATAGAGAGACTTAATCTGTCATAATAATTATTATACGCTATAATAATATAAATATATAAATAAATATCATATAATATCATATAAAAAATTAAAATAACAATAATAATAATAATAACAAAATCAATATAAATAATTTCAAATTATAACAATAGGGATAATAATAATAATCAATAAATAATAATAATAATAGTAATAATAATAATAATATAATAAATAAATTCATAATAATAATAATACAATAATAATAATAAATCAATACAATAATATAATAACATTAATAAATATAATATAGTAATATTAAGTATACTATTGACTCAATACTAATGATAATAATAATAATAGTGAGATCACTTTGAAACAATAATAATTGAGAGCACATAAATAACAATAATAATCAATAATAACTCAAATAAGATAATAATAATAACTTCAGACATCGTTGTTATTAATCTTAAATAAAGCAGAGATAATAAGTAGATTCAAATTATCATAATAATAATAATAATAATGAATTTAGGAATCATGAATATTCAAATAGCAGAATAATTCAACGATAACATACAATCTAAATAATATAATACTTAATAATATTCAATAAATATATCCCTACACTTTAATAATAATGGCAATAAATAACAATAATTAATATATTGAATATAATAAAATAAATGAAATACACTAACAATATATTAATATAATAATAATAATACATAATGCAATAATAATAACTCAATAATAATAATAAAATATAATAATAATATATAATAATAATAATAATATAATAACAATAATAATAATAATAATGAATTATAATACTAATATATACGAACAATAATTCAAAAACTCCATAATATAATAATCACACTAATAAATAAAACTAAATTATTCATTTGTTAATAACAATCAATTTGGGCTGCAAATAAAATCAATATCTAAATAATAATTTATATAATAATATTAACAATGATACTAATCGTCACTCGGTATATTTTTTAGTCGCAATTACTCAAAAAAAAAGTAAATCTTTATTATTATAAAAAGCTTGATAATAAAAATATAATAACGAAAATTACGCCAAATAATATAATCAATCAATAATTCAATTATAATCGTAACTAAATTATAATAACAGGATCTATATAATATAAAATACTAAACATAACTCAAGATGAATAATATTAAATCAAAACAACACAATAAAGTAGGCGGCATTCTTAACCTTTCACCCTTCATTTCCAGGTAAAATCTATTATCGGTCATATATAACCAATTTTACATAAGAAGTACTTTGTTACTAAATTTTTGTTATAGAAAGAAAAATTAGATCAATGAATTTTCATTATGCCAAACACGGAACTGAAATAAAGAATTAACTGTCCTATAATTTGCACTGTTCTCAGCGTAGAGAGAGCATACAAATGGAAAAAAGCATCTAAACGAAACACACACGTTCGGTATCCTGAGTTATATAATAATATTTATCACACATATACCTCACTCATTTATAGACTCCACTATATATATATTTCAGTGTCACTTTATTTGACAACGAAGAGGGAAGGAAATAGTGATCTGAAGGTCGCTGTTAAATATATATATATAATATATATGGTAGTAGTAGTAGTATCATCATATATATATAAATATTAAACATATATATATAATACATATAAAAGAATATGTAAAATTGAAGCAATGCATAACTGTGGTAGCTAAAACTAATATATATATATCTATATATATACTAGCTTAATATATATATAAAGATAATATAATAATATATAACTTATAAATATAGTATATATATAGCTATATTTATATAGGTATATTAATTGTGTTTATATTTATTACCTTCCTACTATATTCATACTATACTTACTATATATATATATATATATATAACTCAACATCCCCTTATCTACGTTATATATATATATATATATATAGTATTCATAATTTTAGTACTATATATATTGTTTATATAGCTTATAATATATCATATTATATATTCATATATTTATGGCAAATT
>JABUQX010064979.1:40000-46753 GCA_015478945.1 Trachelipus rathkii
ATATATTTACGGAATATATACTATATATATATAGTACACATTAAAATCATATATAATATTAACAGTATCTCTATATATATATTTATTATCACATAATATATATATCCATATTTATATCCATTCTTGCTCATAAATTACTATACTTAACTCTCTCTATATATATTCTATATATATATATATATACCTATAAAAAATTCAGTCATACTATATATAACTATTATATAAGAGGTTTAATATCAACATTTGCTATCTATACTTTATATAATATATATATATATATAACCCCTTATATATTACTTTTGAGAACGCTTTAGGCTAAATTCTTTTTAATAATGTTCCATTCAAATAAAACTCCAAAGAACACTACAGTTAATACAAATCAAAAAACTTTACATAACTCACAATATACCTCCACTAAAAAACCATTGGTAATTAACTCATATCACTATATTCATATCTCCTAGCCTGGTAAAATTACATACTCAAACCATTTCTCACTATCAATTGCAACTCTACTATATCACTATATAGAGGGCACCATCTGTAACCCTGCCCTTGTTATACTCACTTCAGTTTCCCGGCACAGTCCCCTAACCTGATTAAATTCACATTATTAATTTTATCATACTCACACATGTTATTCACTCACACATTCCAGTCTCTTACTTAGGTTACTGCTTGATGCCTATAGGATAACAATAATTGGCTTTAACCTACTCAATCTGACTAAGACCAATTATAGGATCTTATACTGCCTTCCCCACAAAAGTACATCACCAATCTCTCACTTAGGTTCCCTGGATTTACTTACTTATTATACCCTTGACGTCTAATATACTCCAAACACATTTAAGCTTAAATGCCCCATTTTGCCCACATTGAGTACATGATTCCGAGGAACCCTACACAATTCTTGAAAAATGGCCCCTCATTCACAATTCCAGCATACAGGCTTTCTCATCTTCACCTTGCTGACATCCCGGCAATGGTCCAATACCTCCACCTCTTTACACCCAGCCTTTGCGGACTGTTGCAGTTTATAGGCCTCAATAATGGACCTCTAACTTACCTCATATACTGAGAAACTAAGACTCCACCATTATACGCCCCCTTAGTCTTTACTGTATAATTCACTATAGTTGTCACATCTTACCTAACAATCTGAAACACTTCACGCCCCTATTACCTTATATATTATATACCCAGTACAGTTTTCTTCTCGTTCCGGGCAGGAACCTGATACTCGTTTTCCCGATCTCACAATTTTTCGATGTACCCATCACACCTTACACCACCCATATTCATATCATTCACTTATGTAAGAAACTTACATGTCACTGCATAAAAAGTTCGCGCAGTCCTATGTGTAGTCTAGACTAGCTCATACACATTGAGCTCTTCTCGCAATATTTAACTATGCACTAAACTAGCTAAGTATTACCGGCTCTTAGTTTCCGTTCACCTCTGTTAAGCCAATTTAGATAAGCCGGCATCAATAAATTTATTAAGTAAAAAAGGAATATACTATATAAAGTTCTATCTCATCGGGTCTTCAAAAGTTTAAAAAGCTTTTTTTTCAGTAGAATCCTTCCTAGACTTCAACCATCCACCTCTTTTAGGTTGCGTTGCTGGAGCATCTCTTTAATGAATAGTACTCGTGTGGAGTGCGTGTGGTGAAAGCCCTTTCGATTCAACTAAGAGATGTACCCCAAGGTCCACTATATAAATAACATCTCAGTGTCTCAATTCTCCTTCTCTACTACTCAATATGATTTCCGAAACTCTCTATCGCTCATGCTATCTAGTAACCATCCTCAACGGCAGCCGCGCTCAGGGCCACGCCACATCTCCACTCTCTCCTTAGTTATGTGTATGACACTTGTCAGAAATTCCGCAGGTCAACGAGTGGTAGTGTGGACGGGTTGAAGATAGTTTCTAAAACTTCTTCATATTGATTTTTACAATTCGACTTAATAGAAAAATTCTTTCGGTACTTCCATTTACATATCGGTCAAATCCGCAATTCAATTCATCCTTATAAATAATTCAGTCATTTTTAGGTATAAG
Organism: Trachelipus rathkii; assembly: GCA_015478945.1. Classification (NCBI taxonomy): domain Eukaryota; kingdom Metazoa; phylum Arthropoda; class Malacostraca; order Isopoda; family Trachelipodidae; genus Trachelipus; species Trachelipus rathkii. The sequence continues at coordinate 42,068 of JABUQX010064979.1, forward strand.
GAATCTCTTTCTACGATTTGTTGATATTTATTGACTTTTTATTTCAAGTGGGCAGCTGTAATGTGGCGGATGTTGACCATGTACATTTTCTTCCAAAAACTCCCCCTAACTCTTTCACCCAAAACACTTAATTTTCATTGAATTTCTCCTTACAATATCTTTCATACTCCAAGAAAAATTCACCCACATCCTTAGTCCTGTAAACATATTTGTTGATTCTAGGAATGTCCCTAATAAGGACACTCCTAGAAACTTGGACATTGGAGGAACTGGACGAGTCCTCTGACCTGGTATTGTCACCATCATTCACTCTCACTTCCTCATTCATACTGCTGTATAGAGAGTCAATACTCTTACTCTTAGCTAGCACTCTTCTTTCATGCCTTCTATTCTTTGACGTCTTCTTCTTCTTATCCTTTCTCTCTTTTTTTCTTGTCTTCTTTCACTCTCTTCTCATCCTTCTTCTCATCCAAATCATCTAATCCATTCACACCCTGTCTTTCTCCTTCTTGGATCGAAATGCTTCCTTCCATCTTTCAACCTCCAATCTCAATTCCTCTACTGTACTCATCCTTACTGTCTATTTGTCCCTCCGTCAAGAAGGCCCGACGTTGGGTGCCAAAATATGTGGTGGGTTTGATTCCGCTCACTATTTGTTTTAAGTCTTGAGTCTATCCTAACGGAAGAAAAAAACACCAAACAAACAAAACCAATAAGAATTTATTAAAAAAACCAACACAACTAATTCTTCTCCACACAACACCCAATATTAATAGATACTGATACCTAAACCGTCCTACACTGATACCGTCTGACAGCCGATACCGATAAAATAACCTTAATCCTAAAAAATGTTTTAACCTTAATCTTAACAAAAAGGTTTTAACCTTAATCCTACAATATATACAAATAATTACAAAATTATCAATTTATTGTTCTTTTCAGTTTTCTTTTATATCTGTATTCGCAAGTTATTTTCTTAATATTTCCTAACTTCTTTTTACTTTTTTTTTTTAATGTTCCTATATATATGTCATCACAAGTTATTTTTGTAATATTTCTTAATTTCCTTTTTTTTTTTTTTTTTCCAATCTATAAGGTTCTAATATTACATTTTTTTTCACATGTCTTTTCTATTTTTTTTTTCTATTTATAGTTCCTTAATTTTCATTCAACTTTGATCAATTTTTATCAACTTTATCCGTCTTATAAATTCTTTCCTTTAAATCTTTATTCTCTATATTTGTTTCTTTACTCTTTATTTACAATATGTACAATTTTCTCTTGCTGAGCTCTGCCTTCATCCGTAAGTCAAATCTAGAAACAATGGAAGACACAAAAGCAGGCAAGTAAAAGCCAAAAAAAAGCTAAGAGAAAAAAAAAATCCTAACCATTATAAAAAAAACAAAAATAAATATTAAATAATAATAATAGCAAAAAAAAAAACATTCAAATTTTAAGTTAATTTAACATTACAGTATATATATATTATCATTTTATTCATTAAATTTATCAAATTAAATAATGCAATCAAGTTAAGTGAATACAATCTTGTTTATTAAGTTAAAATTATCCATTATCCAAATTATCAAATAAAAAATAAAAACAATAATGCAATAGCCATTACCTGGATAATCATCCAGCTTTTTTTTTCTCTATATGATTCCGTTTCTCAATTTCAATTCCTGACTCTCTTCAATCCCTGACAATCCGTCAAACGAAAAAAAAACCAACCAACTGAAAAACAATTACACCTCAGAGATTTTCGCTCTCTTAGCATAAAAAAATTACCCTAATGAAAATAATAATAATAAGCATAAGAATAAGCATAAGCATAATAATAATAAATCCTACCTCACTCCTGACAGGTGACAAATCTGTTTTCTCACTCAGCCTTGGGTGTACTCCACCGTCTTCCACCATCAACCCAAACCTTCTAAATGATGAACCATCAACAACCCAAACCTTCAAACGATGAACCAAAACTAGAATAAAAAATGAACCTATAAAAATTAACTGCATTCGCTTCACACACATTACATAATAATAATAAAAATCAATAATAATAATAATCAGTAATAAAGGAATAAGCAATAAAAAAAAAAATTATAACAATATAAAAGAAATAGTATATAGCATCAGGCGGGGTGACTTGGACCACTTTAGGTATAACTTCGTCTCCCGACTTTCCTTAATGCACTTTTTGGATTTTTTTTTCTTCTAAAATTCAAGGCCATATAGTAGGATAGACACAAAAATAAATAATGTAAATAAATAATATAATAGTTTTATTAAAGTTTAAATAAAGCTCATTCAGCCTGACCTTGGAGGCGTGAATCGGACCATCTGTTTAAATTCCTCTTTTACATATAAATTCAATTTTATATTTTAATTTTTACTTAATATTATAATTGTCATATGTAATCACAGGCAAAGGCATAGGACACCTGAGAGGAGGAGGAAGAGGAATGCCAGAATTGTCCAGGGTTGAGCCAAAGGAAAATAGGAGGCCAAAGAGACTGGCCTTTTCAGCTGGAGAATTAGCAACAGCCATCAGATCGAATAAGAGGAGGAAAGGCAAATTTACAGAAGTTGTTAGAGATGTTTTTGGCAAAGGCCAGAAGATTGTCGCATAGGAGAACAATGAGGTTTACACACTTGTCGTTTGAGAAAGCCACTTTGCTCGTCGAAGAGTATCCCTGCAACGATTTCTAGCTGAGTGAAAATTAGGGAGAGTGATAGGAGAATTTTTCCACCCCCGATACACACTGTTTCTAGCCAGAATAGCCAGAGAACAAGCACGATCGACCATGGAGTATTATGAGGAGAGAAAGATTTAGTCGAAGAAGGAACGAACCTGGCTCATCCCCATACGATCTACAGCTCCACCAATGTCTTTTAAATATTAATACATCCATGATTATTCCTTACTGAGTAGCCAAATTGCTATCATCTGCAAACTTGAAAACCTTACATTTAAGTCCCTGGTGCTTAAATATTTAAACTATATGAGGCGAACAGTCACTTAACCCTATGAACCATTCAGACCACAACAAGTCTCCTATTTCCATTAATAAAATACTTTTAATTTTACATTTTTTAAACTATTATTTTATTGAGACTTAAGGATAATATTTGATTGCACTTAAATAATTTGGGGGAGGGTTTGCACCACCCCAGGCTGACTCCGTTTTCCACCCCTTATATATAAGTTTATATATTTATATATATATAATTCTATATATTAATATATTAATATCATAAATTATATAATATATATGTATAATTATATATATATTATATTTATATATATTTTATAGTATAATATAATAATATAGTTATATATTATATCATGTAGAGCTAAAAAAATTTTTTAATATCTTTTTCACAGTGGCAGGTCTTCATCGTCAAAATATACTATAATCGTCATTCAACATTGCCATAGCGATAATGTTTGCGATGGTTATGAAGGTGAGTTGGTTCCTTTAGGCGCCCCCATCACACAACCACGGCCACATATATATCTGTATTATAAATTTCATTATATATATATATATTATATATATATATATATATAAATAATATTATAATATATATTTTAGTGATATATATATATATATTTATATATATATATATATTATATAATATATATATATATATGTTTATTAGTTTTTAATATTATATTCTTTTTTTTTCCATTTCTTTTTCAATTATCTTTCACTGTGTTTTCTGCTCTCGTCGGAGGCACTCTTTGCACCCGATTTGGGGGTAAGGTGCTGTACTAGCAAAAGAAAAGCAGTAGAGAACATGACAAACGCGAAAGAAGCCTACCTTAACCGCCCGCTTCTTGTACCATTAATTGTGAGAGCCCGTCACAGACAGAAAATCCACTATGATCATGGGACCGCGACGGACCTCACTATGGTAAATTGTCAGGTGAGCAGGGTGTTCATCCCGGATGTGTGCCCAGGCTGGGAGCGTAGACCACTCGAAAGACCTCCATGCCGTGTCCCCATAGCGACGGCCATGCCCGTAGAATGTGACGAGGCCCAAACTTCACACTAACCAGCCTGACCAAATTCTGGATTTGGTCGCCCGACTTAGTGCTCGGATACGGGCTCTCTACAACTGCCTAAAAGAGCTGGAGACAGCATGCGACCTTTTCACGCGTCTCATTAAGTATCCTCGTACGGTTTAGTGTGCCAGCCGGCGCACACTCGGCATGCGGGCATCGCTAAACTCCTATTTCCTACGTGCGAACGACATTACGTGTGATCGACGGCGGCGACTGCAATTCCACTTTGTCCTTCCTTCGGTATCTCTCAGCACCAGAGGGTGGCTCTCCCAACCACTCTCCACTATACATCCAGCTTAACCAACCGACAGGCGTAGTACTCACTGAGAGATTCATGTCTGGAATATGTGGTAAAGCGATGAGACGTGTGCTGGAGACGAAAGAGACTTCCTTCGTCCTAATCAAGTGCGACGCGCCACACTTTGTGGTCGCGGATCACCGAATGACGGCAAAAGCCGCAGTTACTGGGGATGGTGCGTTGAGATCAACAAACTTTCATTTTTAATTCCTCAAATCCGTGTCGTGGTAACTGGTACCCCCGCTCCTCTTTCCTCGACACGATGTGAAACAACACAAGCCGCGGGTCCTACTCTCTAATGAATACCGTTCAT
>JABUQX010064980.1:0-49686 GCA_015478945.1 Trachelipus rathkii
ATGAGAGGTAGTACTGCTAAAAGACAGTAGTATTACCCCCATAGTAAGAGAGGTAGTAGTAGTAGAAGATGATAAGATAGTAATTGACGTATAAGATTAATAGAGTAGGTAGTATATATAGTAAGTAGAGTACTGAGGAGGAGTGATATATGATAGAAGGGAGGTAGAGAGTAAGAATAAGTATATCTGGATAGGAAGGATTATACAGGGGGATGATATTAGTGAGGTAGAGTTATATAAAGGAATAAGATGAGGAGAGGGAATATAATATATAGTAGGTATAAGAGATAGTAGTAGTTTCCTAGGGTTTCAAGAGAGAGAAAGGAGATATAGTAGAGTATATGGGGGGGAGATAGTAGAGTAGTTATATAGTATATATAAAGATATATATATATATGAAGTAGATGAGATAATAGTGAGTAGTAAGTAAGAAGTAAGTAATATAAGTAGTATAGTAGGATAGTATAGGGAGGTATACATAGATAGATGAGGTAGAGATGGAGGATAAGTAGATAGAGTAGAGTAAATGTAAGGTAGAGATAGGAGTATAAAGGGAGGTGGAATGTGATATATTAGTAGATGAAGTATATAGTATAGGGAGAGATAGAGTAGGTATGAAGTGAGATAGGATATATAGTATGGTATAGTAGTAGGAGGATAGAGGATGTGTAGGGAGACGATGAGCCGGAGGGGAAGATAGATATTATAGATAGAGATATCTAGGTTACTAGAGCAACTGCATGTTGGAGTGCTGGAATAGATATAGGAATTGAGAGATGTAGAGTGTGATGAGAGAACGAGCGAACTGAATCAGAAGCAGTGTCTGTATTTAGGCAACAAGGACAATGAAAGAATGAGTTAGCGCGATATGGTAATCAGAGTTACGAGAGAAAGAGGGCGTGGTGGTTTATCTGATGAACACGAAGAGGAGTATAAGCGAACCGAGTCCCCCTGACGGTAGGGAGAGAAGTGCAAAGGAGGAGGTTAAAGAGAGTAAGCGTGAGCGAGGGGGGAGATAGAGATAGGTGGGGATGTCTTTTTGTTATTTGTATGAAGACACTGGTGTGAGAAGAACGCGTATGGGGATTTTTGAGAAGAGGGTGGTGAGGCTGTTGGGTTTTGCGGTGTTATTATGGTGAATAAAGAGCATGAACTTTCACACAGGAACATAGGAGAGGCAGAGAAAATTAATTTCCACTTGAAATTAACAATTGGTGAGAGGCGGACGTAGAGACGGAAGTGGTGATCAGGATGAAGGTAGGAGGGAGAGGATGGGAAAAGAGAGGGAAGAAAAGCAAGAGAGGAGGGAGGAGGGATGAGTAGAATGTGGAGAAGGAGAGAGGAGGTAGAGAGAGTGAATGGGAGCGTGAGCGCGAAGAAGGGTTAGGAGAGGAGAAGAGAAAAAGAGATAAGAAAGGAGAAGAAGTAAGAGAGAGAGGAGAGAGAGGGGAGGATAGGAGAAAGAGAGAGAGAGGAAAGAAGATGGGATAAAGAGAGAGCATAGAGGAGAAAAGAAAGAAAAAGGGTGAGATCGAGAAGAGGATGGAGAGGAGAGGGAGGAGAGAGGGAGAGGGGAAGAGGCAGGCAAATAGAGAGAAGGAGAAAAGGAGTAATAAAGGAGAGAGAAAGGAACAGGAAGAAATTGGAACGATTGAAAAGATAGAGGTAAGAGAAGGAGGGGAGGAGAAAGGTATAAGAAGGAGAGAAGAAAGAGAGATAGGGAGAAAGATAGAATAACAGAAAGAAAAAGGACAAATCTTTAACATAAGTGGAGGAGGAGGAGGAGGTAGAAGTTAGAGAGTGGGAGATATGAGGATGAGGAGAGAGGGGGAGAATGAGAGAAGAGAGGGGAGCGAGGAGGGATGAGAATATGGGAGAGATGGGAAAGATAGATAAGGATAGGAAATATTATGATAATAGGAAGGAAGAATATAAAGGACGGGAGAGGATAATATGAGGGATGGAGAGAGGAGTTGGGATAGAAGGAAGAAGGGGATAGATGAGAAGAAGGGGTGAGAGTAAAAGGAGAAGATAATAAGAATAGATAAGTAGAGTGAGAAGGAAGAAAGATGAGAGAGAGGAGGAGTAGATATATAAGTGTATAATAGGTGGTAGGGAAGGAGTAAAAGGAGAAGAGGGAAGGGGAGAGAGATGAAGAGGAGGAGACAGCATAAGAGTGAAGAGAGATAGATAAGAGAGAGAGGAGGAAGAGAGAGGAGAAGAGAAGAAGAGGTAGTAGCAAATATATATATATATAAATTATGAGTATATATTATATAGTATATAAATAAGTATGATGGTTATATCAGGAGGAGAGACATGAAAAATGGAAGGGGAAGAGAAGATGGAGTATGAGTGGGAGATAGAAGAGGAAGAGAAGGAGAACGAGAAGGAGAACGAATAAAGAGAGAATAGATAAAGAGGAGAGAGAGGTGAAGAGAAGAAGAAGTAGAAGAAGAAAATAAGTAAGAAAAAAATAATAGAGTATAAAGGATACCGGAATATAATAAGATACAGAGTAAGAGGGAATTGAAGGGTGAGAGAAAGAGGAAGGAAAGGAGAAGAAGAGATGAGAAGACTAATGGAAATGTGCCATGAAGACTTTAGAGAGAAGGAATAGAGGAAGGAAAAAGGTGCAAAGGAGAGAGGAATGTATGAGGTTAATTGAAGAGGGGAGAGAGGAGGGAAAATGAAGGGAGAAAGTGGTTAAAACAATGTTGTAAAGAAAGATGAAGAAAGAGTAAAGATTTTCAGTAATTTGAACTCGATTTGAAGGTGGAGAGAGAGAGAGAGCGATCTAAAAGAAGCGTTGAGCCTCGCGAGTGTAAATATTAGGTTAAAGTTTAATTTAGGCAGTATGAGATGTATGGGTAGTTTAGGTTACTTAGGTGAGTTAGGTTAGCTAGGAGTTCGGAGGAGTGAGTTAGAGTTAGTATATAGAGGTAGGATATTTACCCTATTTTAAGAGATTTATTACCCTAAAATTATTGAAAATTACGAAACATTTTTTGATTGATTCTCGGTTCCTGGAGTCAAACCTTTAAGAATAGCCGATATTAGATGAGAGAGATAGGAATGATACTTATACTATAATAATATAGAGGGGTGTGGGAGAGGTTAATATAAATAGAGGGAGGAGATAATGGAAGGATAGGAGAGATATATATATAAGTATGATGAGCAGCATGAGGAAGAGGGGTAGAAGGAATAGAGTAGAATGATGAAGGGAGAGGATCGGGATAGTAGAGAGAGAATTCATCATAATAGTAATAGATATATAGATATGAGAGGAGAGGAGGGAGATGAATTATTATAGGTGAATTAGGACGATATTGACAACGTCGTCGTTCCGTCGGGGATCAGGATTCGTCTGGTCGTCCTCGGTCTTCGTCCTGGACCCGTGATCCACGCGTGCGTGAAGATGGTATTAGAGTAGTAGTGGGAGAGGAGAATAGTAGCATGAAGGAGGGGAATGAGGATAGGTAGGGAGAAGATAGGTGAGTGAAGTAAGTAGTAGTAAGTAGTAGTAGTAGGAGTAGTAGCAAAATGAAGCTGATTGGCATAAAGAGTGTTTCGACATGTGTTTAATAAGAGGAAATTCCGTTTTCGAATTCAGAGTATATGAGTTAGAGATAGATGTCCAAGGGGCGTAGAGCTGAAGGCTAAGCGAAGGGCTAAGGCATGAAAGAGAGAGCTAGAACAGTGAGAGAGGATGGATAGACCGTAGGTGTGAGATAGCGAGTAGAGAGCGAATGCGAAATAGCCGATGAAGACACGAGAATGAAGAAACAAAGTTTCAGTACGTACTACGTGAGGATAAGAACTACTACTACTTACTACTCACTACTACTACTACTACTATACTACTACTACTAGCTACTACTACTACACCACTGCAGACTAAAAAGAAAGAAAGGAGAATGAGGAGAGATAGGAGAGTAAGGATGAATGGGGGAATTGAAGAGAAGAGTAGGATAAGTAAAGTAAGAAGATGAGAGGTGAAGGGGGAGATAGAATACTATCTGATAATAATAATAATAATAATAATAATAATATGAATGAAAATGAATGGAGAGAACTTTGCCATCTGTTTGGAGGGTGAATGTGAGGTGAGATATTTCATTATTTAATTAGTTATTATTATTATTGATATAATTATTATTATTAATAGGAGTTAGTATATTATATATTATATTGTTATGATTATGATTTATTATATAATTGATCATTAATAGAGTTGATGATTGATATTTATTGGATTATTGAGTAGGTGATTGGTGTAGTGTGGGAGATTTATAGGTGAGTGTATGGATAGTGTATTGATGTGGAGGTTATTTATTAGAGTTATTAATTGCATTATTTTGATAGGGGTATGATTAGTGGAGTATTTTCAGTATAGGTTTTCGAAGTAATGATGTATATTATATTAGATTGATATTAGGTGGATTAATTTGGGGAGAGTATTATATGAGATATATTAGGTATGTAGATATTATTATGAGAGAAGTTTTGCATAGATTATTAATTTATAGGTTAAAGATTTGTCAAAGAAGGTATTATAGTTATGTGGTATATGGTGAGTTATTAGATTAGGTGGTTGTAGGTTGAATGATATTAGGGAGTAGGAGAGTGAGGAATATGATGAGAGGTTGGAGATGGTGGAAGTTAGAGAAAGTATAGCTGATGGAATTAAGATGAAGAGTTCAGTATGATGGAAATGGTGGAATGGAGTAGAGGATGAAGGGAGGAGGGGACGGAGGAGAGAGTGAAGGTATGAGGGTGGGGGAGATAGAGATCTTTAAGTAAGTGCAGAGAGGGGATGTATTGAGTGGAGAGAGGGGGGGGGGGAGAGAGGAAGGGTGACGGATCTTGTGGATAGGAGATATAGGTTATTGAGAATTATAGAGAGAGCATATTTTAGAGAGTTAGGAGTTGAAATTGAGTGATAAGGGATGAGGAGTGGGTATAGATAGATGGGGGTGAGAATGGTTATTGAGGTAAGGGTGTAGTGTGAGAATTGAAGAGGAAAGAATGTAAGAGCAATGATGGAGAGATGTTGGAGGAGCGAAGAGGGAGATGAAAGGTATTAAAGAGATGTGAAGGAAGGTGAGAAGATATAGAGTAATGGAGTAAAAGAATAGAGATAATATGATATGAAGTGAGTGTGGAGGATGGGGGTAGAGTTCTCAGGAGTTAATGATTCGAAAGAGATGGGGACGGGTAGAGATAAAAGAGTTAGAGGGAGGGGAGTTAGGGAGGGTGAGAAGGTAGTGAGTGGATCATGTGAGGAGTAAGGGAGGGAGGAATATAGAACTTAGTATTGTTGATGGGAAGGGAGAGAGAGATATATTATTATTGTTATATTATGTATAGGGAGAGGATTTGAGGGTGAAGGGGGAGAATGGAATATATGCGGAGAGGCGGAGGGAGTGGAGAGAAGGGAGAGGGTGGTAGAGTGGGATGGGTGAGGGGGAGGGGGTGGGATTGGAGATAGGGTGAAGGACGGTTCGTGATGAATTATTAGTTACGTTATTATATTCATGATAGATTTACGTATTAATATTGATGTGTATAATTAGTTTAGTTATTAGTAGTTGAAGGGGGATAAGGGGGAATGGAGTTATCAGTGGGATGAATTGCTTATGTTATTATTATTATTTTTTATTATTATATATTTTATTATTATTATTAGATTATATTATATTAGTTATTATTATTATATGTATTATTATTATATTATTATTATTATTATAATGATAATGTCAAGTTCGATGAACGTTTATTTAAATGACATAATTAATTCACAATCCCCAAATAAAAATTTATTAATAAAAATACCCTCTCATTATTAAACCATGTTATATTATTAAGCTTAATTATTTTAACAAATTTGTCAACATAGAGTCAGAAGTAGAGAGGTGAGCGCGTGCAGGTACTCGTGACGTACGTCTGTCTGTAGCTCGATCTCTCTCGTCATCGTCGCTCGATCCTCGTCTCTCTTCTCTCATCGTCTACCTCTCTCTCTCCTACTCTCTCTCCATCTCTCGCTCTCGTAGTTAGATACATCATAATATTTTAAGCTAAAAATCTTTTCTCAAAAATAGTGATTATCTGGTATTTTTAGTGGCGCCTTATATGAGCAACAGATTTGCTAATAGAGTTGCCTGGTAAGAGTTAAGAGTGTTAGACGTCTCTTGGAATTTGCAGGCGTATTCACTCTATAAGAGGAAGTCACAAGACGACCTAACTTAGGTCGCATGAAAAACGTGATCGTACACACTCGATATGACATACGAACACACGCACCACTGAGACGTGCATGACAAACAACATGCAACGACACAACACAGACACACGACGAGCACACACGAGCACCGCACACACCCACACACACACCGCACAACAAGTATGTACGTAGTAATTAGGTGGATATAGTATATATAGGGATAGGATAGGAAGTAAATATAGTAATTATAGAAGGGAGAGAATATAAATTTATACGTAGTGATGAAATAGAACTGGAGTAATATATATAGATGTATAAGAGGGGAAGCAGGATAGAGGAGATATAGTATAGGAGAAGATATATATATTATAGGTATATAGATATGATTAGAGTATATGATATATTAGAGATATGAATAGGTTATATATATATAAGATATTATTATATATATTTAAATTAGTAGACATATGTATATGAGTAATATATAGCGTAGTTATAATATATAGGCAGATATATGTAGAGTGTAAGGACTAAGAAATATAGTTAATAGTGATATAGGTATATATGAGTAGGTAGAGATTAGAGAGGAGGGGTAAGGTAGTATAGATAGGTATGTAGTAGTATTAGTTAGAATTACGGTAGGAAAGATAGTAATAGATATTGTAATAGTAGTAGTGGTGATATATATATATATAGGTAGATAGAGTATATATATGATAGTAGTAGATATATATAAGATATATAGTATATATATAGAGATATATAATATATAGTATATATGAAGAGAGATACAGTCGTTCTAATAATAAAATAGTAATAATAATGAGAATAATAATAGATAATAATAGAATAAGAAGAGTTAATAATGATAATAATAGAATAATAATAATAATAAGTAATAGAGTATTGTGCACTTAATAATGCGATAATAATGAATGAATAAGAATAATAAAGTAATAATAAAGATGAATAATATAAATAATGAACAGTGGATTGCTAGTAAATAATAAGTAAAATAATAATTAGAATGAAATGATATAATAATAATAATAAGAAGAATAATAATAATAATGAATAATAAAATGATAATAATAAGATAATAAAAGTTTTATTAATGCAATGTAAAGCTTATCTGGGTGAGGGAGAATTGAACAAGTTATGATTATATTTTGAGTATATAAATATTAAAAATAGATTGAGAATCGAGAATAAAGCGATAGTATGAAACACAGACAAAACATTATTGCGCGCGATAAAACTCTTCAGAAAATAAGAGTACATTAAGTGAATTAGCCTAAATGGGAGGTGAAACAAGGGCTAGTAGAGTTGACCACGTCTGGTATGGGTGGATATGTACAATGAGGGGATTCATTTAAAATCATGTAAAGCTTGAAATTGTAATTATAATAATAAGAATTAATTAAGAAAGTTTAGAAGCATAAAGAACAATTTAAAAAATTAATAAGAATAATAATAATTGATGAGATATAGTGATATAATATATATATGGTTAGGTAGTATATGATATAAAGTAAGAGTATAGTAGGGTAGAGATAGGCGAGGGGAATAATAAGCAGAGGATATATAATAATATATAATATATAATATATATATATATATGATAGATAGAAGTATTTAGTTATGATAAGTAGAGTACAGAGTTACACACAACTAGGAGAGCTTTGGAGTCGAGAATGAAAGAGTAGAGGGAACAGAAGTATAGAAAGTAGATATAGTAGTAGAGGGTACGAGGTATAATAGTGTAGATGAGAAAGGAATAATATATGAATGAATTAATATGATGGAGAAGAAATTGTTAATTAGAAAAAAATAATTGAGAAACCGTGGAGAATAATGGATAAATAATTAAATAAAATAGGTATAAATAAATATAGGAGTAGATGTATAGTAGTAGTAATATATTAGTGATAGTATAGGGGTAAGTACGGAGTAGTATTATATATAGAGGGGAATATAGTTTAGATAGGATTGAGTATAGTATAATAGAAGTAGGTGAGCAGCACAGTGTTTAAAGAAAGAATGTAATAATAATAATAATGGAACGTAGATGAAATATATAATAAGTATAAAATATAGAATATATTAATAGATATAAGTGGAATAGGATAGTACATAGAGGGATAGATATAGTAGGGTAGGTAAGCTATATAGTAGTTATAGAGAGGGTATGAGTAATGGGTATGAGTATAGATAAGAGAATGGAGATATAAGATAGAGAATATAGGAGTAGTAGTAGTAATATCCGGAGGAGTATGTAGGAAGGAGTCAAGCATATGATATATAATATATAGAGCTGAGAATATAAATAGTGATATTATATAGAGTAGGATATAGAATATATAATATTAATATATATATAATATATATATTATATTGTAGTATATGGGAGGTATAATATTAGGAGGAGTAGAGTAGTATATAGTAGATATAGTAAGTACGGAGATAAAGGGGTAGGAGAGGGGATCAGGAAGCATGGAGTGGGTATATAGGGTATAGGAGAGTAGGATACTATAGATATATATATTAGTGTAGAAGAAAGGGAGAGAGTATAGAGAATGTAATATAATAATATAGGGAGGTATATTATAGTAATCATTGGAGAGATAGGAGGGTAGATAGAGGAATTATAATATATTAGGTATAGATATAGTAGATGAGATAGTAGGTAGTAGTAGTATGAGGGGTAGAATGATGAGAAGGGTATAGTATAGATAAGAGATAATATAGGTATGAAATACATTAAGGTATAAGTAGGGAAGTTAAGTAGATATGAAGTAGTATACAGTATAGGGGTTATATGGAATATGTAATATACATAGGCAGACGATATAGTAGTATGTATATGAAGGATAGTTAGTATGAGGTATAGTAGTATAATAGGAGTACTTGAACATAGGGATATGAGGAGATGAGATATATATATATAAGGATAGTATAGTATAGTAGGTTCCAGGTTAGTGTCCAAACAGCGCCTCGCTCGCCTTGTGGGAAGAGCATAGAGAGGTTTCAGACGGGAGGGAAATGAGATGGTTCGTTGCTGAGGCCAGTACGTGTTCGAGGGTAAAGCACTCTGGGGAGGAGGGGGAACCACGTGAGCTCGAAGGGAAGGGTTCAAAGCCCACTGAGGACCAGGTGAGGAATAGCTAAGAGAATTGTGAGCCGATATTGCACAAAATGATTCTGAGATGGAACTTATCTAGAATAATGTGCCGTGGTAAGAAGAGCGGCGAACGAAGTAGCCCCTGACGCCGATGTTGTGGGTACAGGCGCCGGGCGGATGTTAGGGGTCCAAGGACGAGCATCGCTCCTCTTGGAGCGAAGCTATTCAGAGGGATAGCAGGAAAGACGGTGGGCTGTGTCCTTTTAGCGAATGCGGTAGTCTCGAGAGGGGGGAAGGGAGAAGGGAGAGGGAGACTCTGGGGGAGACGAGTAACCATTCAAGGGGTAGAGGGGTGTCAAACGCCACGTTAGGGACCATTGAGAGATATACGAAAATAATGTTGGCGTTGAGTCTGCACAGAATACAGGTTGAATAGTGGCTAATAATGTGGACCGTTAAAAAGATACCCAGTTGCCCGTGGACCGGGTGTTAGGCGGGAGCCCGTGACGGAGTTAGGGTAAAGAGAGCGCCTTCGCTCGCGTCGTTGGGGGGCTGAGGCTGTTTCAAGTTAAGAATTGACGGTTCCGTTTGAGGGCAATCGGTGAGGGTCTCAGGGGGGGGGGGGTGAATACCACTCGGGGATACCAGTGAGCAAAGGGCAAGAGGTCAAACGCCAGACATTAGGACTATGTGAAAGAGTATACGAAAGTAGAATAGAGTAGGAGTATATGATAGATAGAGGAAAGGAGTATAATAGGTAAGGAATAGGAGATATGATATGAGATAGTAGAGATTATAGAGGAGGAGTAGTAGAGAAGTATAGGAGTAAGAGTAGATATGTTGGACATAAGAGAAGATTTATAAATAGAGAATAGTGTAAGAGTATATAGATAAGATATATAGATATAAGTAGATATAGATAGAGATTAGATAGATAAATAGGTAGAATAGAGATAGAGTGTAAATTAATAGAGAGTGAGTATAGTATATAGTAGATATATAGTATAGGGGAAGAAATTATATATAAGATATAAAGGGTAGGGTATGAGGTAGTAATATTAATTTAGAATAAAAAAATAATAAATATGATGATCAAAAAATATCGAGATATCGTGGTAAATAAAAATAATTGGTAAAAATAGATTAACTAAATATCTTCAGTTAAGGGAAAAACTTAAAAGACGATAAAATAATTAATATGAAAATGAAATACAAAAAGTAATTTAAATTGGTAGAACAAATTATCAATTTGTCAAAATAGAGCTTTATGCTATTTTATAGAATAAATTCTAAATTAGCGTAGCTATAAAGAAATTCAATATGCAAGCAGGAAAGGAACAGCTTGATCGAAAATCTGTGCGACGATTCGAGTAAGAAGCAGAGAGCTGACTTGAAACTCGATAAAACGAGGAGAGATAGCAACAATTAAGATCAGTGGGGAAGGACGTGCATAAAAACTAGCAACAAATGAATAAAATATTGAATATCACCCGTTAAGACGATATAAAAATAGTTGGAAGATGGAAGTCCTTAAATAAGCCAAAATATCGAATGATTTAATTGAAAATAGACTCAAAATGAAAGACTGAACTTCAAAAGAGTTTATACAAAATACCTGGTTCCAATTGTTGATAGCGCATATCCACAACAATGGGCGCAAGCCCAAAATCAAGGCGACGCTGATTTTTAAGAAATCAACAACGATTATAAACACCAAAAGGTTAATTTAGCAGTTAACAAAATGATACACTGATTAAACGACATATTAAATATTTTACTTAGATAAACAGTAGAGGAACATTTAAATAAGTGCAAAAGAATAAAACAGCTGGATAGAAAAGATTGCAAGGACTGGGGGAGAGCAAGCGGTGAGTATGCGAGAGCACAGACACGCGACGGAAAGAGTAAGAAGGAGGTGAGCTACTGGGGTGCAAGGAGATGACAGGATAGGCGCGGAAGCTCAGGGGCGAGAGGCCACATTGCGGGTCACAACAAAGAATGAGTAGAGGAAAAGAGTCAAGAAAGGGAGATGGAAAATGGTTTAACTAGTTTAAAACAAACAAGAAAACTATTAGTGAAACCCACATCTATAAGTCAGCGATTTGGTGGAGTGGGTGATGAGGGAAGGGTGACGAAACATATCGGAAGAGTTGTGGGTTGAGCAGTATAGAGCGTTGCCGCGTGCCTTGGGTGCTCGACGCAATGCTGCGATGCTCGTATCTAAGTTTCCTCTCAAGTAAGAGGAATCGCAGACGAGTGAGACGTTGTGAGAGGGAAGATCAACTGTTCGTGGACACGAGCCTGTTAGAGGTGGACTCAGGAGGGAGAGCGAGGTCCGCATGGTTATCAGCACTACACGAAAGACTGGGGACGAAAAAGTGGCGTGGAAAATGCAGAGACGCACGAGAGATTCGCGAGTAAAAAAGGCAAACTGCAGCTTTTGATGAGCATGCTGTAAAACGTCGTTATCGAGGTTTTATACTGTAGAGAGAGAGGAAGAGATGGAAGAGAGTAGTCGTATCGATATTTCGATTGGAGTTATTGGATTATGATTATGAAAAACTGTATTTGTATTTTGAAAGAGTATATGAGAGATCAAAAGTGACAAATTTGAGTTTTTTGAGAAAAAATGACCTTACAGAACCTGTGAAACGAGATACAGTAATGTCCATTACCCACAAAAGTAAATTAGAAATTCCGAATGCTAAATTTATACTGCGTTCTTATTCAATAACTGAAAAAAGTAAAAAGTAAAAAGTAAATTAAAAAGTAAAATAAAAAAGTAAAAAGTTGGAGAAGAAGTAAAATGTAAATGATAAAAGTAAAAAGTAAAAAGTAAAAAGTAAAAGAGTAAAAATTGTTTGGGTGAAAATGATGAGAGTAAACTCAGTTGAACGGTTAATAATTAAAAAAGTAAAACAAAAAGAAAAAGAAGGAAATTAGAACAAAATGTTTTAAGAAAAGATTAGAAATTAAAAGGAAAAGAAAGTAAAGAATAAATGTTAAGATAAAAAAGTAAAAAGAAAAGAAAGTAAAAGAGTAAAAAAAGTAGAAAAAGAAAAGAAAAGGAAAACAGTAAAAAGAGCGAGAAGGAAGTAAAAATATATAAAAGGAAAAATCACAGTAAAAGAGTAAAGAGAGAGAGTAGAAAAGTAAAAAAGTAAATGTAAAAGTAAAGTTAATAAAACAGAGTAAAGAATGGGCGGAGAAAAAGAGAAGAGAGAGGAAAAACAGAACAAGTTAGGAATGAAGAGAGACGTACTCAATAAAAGTAGAAAATAATAAAAAAGGAAAAAAGTAAAAAAGAGAGAGAGTAAGAGAGGATAAATAGGTAAAAGATAAAAAGTAAAAATGAAATAAGATGAGTAAGAAAGAGAGAGAGGAGAAAAGTAAGATAAAAAATAAAAAGTGAAAACGAGAAAATTAAATATAATAAAAGAGTAAAAGAGTAAAGAATAGAAAAAGTAAAAGAGTAAAAAAGCTAAAAGTAAAAGAGAAAACTGAGAAAGTAAGAAAGTAAAGTAGAAAAGTTAAGAAAAGTAGGAAGAGCAAAAGAGAGGAAAAGAAAGGAAAAAAGCGAAGAAAGTAAAAAGTAAAAAAAAAAATTGAACGTTAAAAATTTATGTTTTAAAACCTCATGATCAGTTAAAATCAAAAAAGTTAAAAGAGTTCCTGAAATAAAAAGTTAAAAGTTGAGAGAGATGAGCCATTTAAAAGTGAAGGAAGTAAAAGAGTTGAGAAGAGAAAGTAGAAGGGGAAAGGAGATAGAAGAGGGATATATGAAATGGGTAAGAAGTTAAATAGAAGAATGATAAGGAAAAATGTGGAGAAAGGGGTGTAGACGAGTGTAAGAAAAAGAGAGATTAGTAAAAATTATTTATATTTTTAGTTGTTAAAAAGTAAAAGAGAAATTGAAAAAGAAAGGTGCTATAGAGTTAAAAAATAAAAATAAAAAGTGTTAAAATGGAAAATGAGAGAGAGAGATAAAATGTAAAAGTAAAATTAAGAGGTGAAAAAGAAAAAGTATAAAGAAGTGAAAAGAGTAAGACTAATAAAGTGTGAAAGAAAAGTGAAAAAGCAAAGACATATTTCAAGAAGAGTAAAGAGAGAGAATGAGTAAAAAAGTAAGAATTGTAAGAGTGTAATCTGGCCATTTTTCCACAATTGGCGTACTAGATATAATATATATAAGTAGTATATAGAGTAATATATATAGATATAAGACGTAGAAAAGTTTCACTCGCCCCAGGACTCAAGAAGTAGTAAAGTAAAGAGTGATAATATATAGAGAAGAGATATATATAGGATATATACTAATATGAATATATAGATACTATATATATATAAGATATATATAGATATATGAGTATAAATGAAGTAATATATAAGCTATGGACGATAGTATGATAGAGAGTATATAATATAGAGGATAGAGAGATAAATTGTAGAGAAAATATTTGGAATTTAAATGTCAGCAGATAGAGTTCAATATATGAATATAATAGGAAATCATAATATAAAATAATAGATAATAGAGA
Source organism: Trachelipus rathkii (assembly GCA_015478945.1). Taxonomy (NCBI): domain Eukaryota; kingdom Metazoa; phylum Arthropoda; class Malacostraca; order Isopoda; family Trachelipodidae; genus Trachelipus; species Trachelipus rathkii. Next base: position 13,886 of record JABUQX010064980.1, read on the forward strand.
GATGAATAGATATAATATAATAAGAGAGATGAGAGAGAGAGTTGACCACAAAAGATTCGTAAACTTAAATATTTTTCTAATGAATATCACCGATAATATTATGAACCATATATAGTATTTAATACACGTCAATCGTGTATATATTACCTAAGTAGTGACTTAGAACCGATTAAATGACCGCACGAATTCGTAAATTGCCTAATAATAACACTAATATCATTACCAACATTACCATCACTAACACTATACTTATAGGAAAGTAAGAGTCAATAATAGTTATCCTATATTACACAATCAGTGTTGGGCTGTGAACCCAAAACTAAAATTGAAATACCTCAAGTTGAATCTACAAAAGTCGCTTAACAAGTACCACCCAAGCCTCAATCGTAGGCGCACTTAACTTAAAGCTCACAATATAAAATATTAATAATTTTTTACACAGAAATGCAGTCAACTATGTCAAGAAGAAGGAGCAAACTGTCCTGCTTTTTCAGTAGATTATGAAAATAATAATGATAAGTTCAGAAAAAACCAGATTTATCGTATTTAGTCCAATGGAATAAGTGATGAAATAGGCCACCCTCCAACAAAATAGAAAAAGAGTAAAAATATAAAAGTAAAAGTAAAATGTTTAAATATTAATTAAAGTATAATAAATAGTTAAAATAGTTAAATTAAAGTGTAAAAATTGTAATATATATAAATATAGTAAATTAAATAATGCAAGTGGTAAAAAGTAAATAAAAGTATAAATAAGTAAAAGTAAAATGTAAAAAGTAAAATATGAAAATAATGGATAATTTTAAAAATTGATGAAAGTTAAAAAGCAATATAAATAGTAAAAAATTATAAAACTAAATAATATTAAAAAGTAAAAATGTTAAAAATTATAATGTTAAATGTATGGTAACAAGTTCAAATAAGTTTTAAAACAACAAATAATGATAGAATAAGTAGAATGAATGGGATTGCATAGAGGTAAAAATGTAAAAATTATATATATAATTTTGTATAACTTTTTGTCATTCCTTTGCACCATCTCAAGAAAAGTAAAAAGTAACAATAGTGATTCAAGAATGTCTATACAATGCTTGAAGGTTATATGGAAAAAGACGCTCAGAAGCTCAACTGAAAAATCCAAAAAGAGATAGAAAAGATAACACGAGATCAATCTAATAAGTATAATAAATGATGAATGAAACTTAATTAAAATATGAAGTATAAAAAGTAAAAAGTAAAAGTAAATTCTATAGAGGTTATTTTGTTATATACTTATATACATGTATTTTCTTGATATGCAGGAAATGATTTCAATGATTAGACTCAATGTATATATGTAAAACATAGGAATGACCTAGCCCCCAGAAAAGAAATAATATAAATAAGCACAATGAAAAAAGTTTATATTCAAAGTAAAATGATAATAATATTGAAGTGTAAAAAGTATATAAAGTACAAAATAGCTAAAATATATGAATGTTAATAAAAAATACTAAAATGTAAAATTGTTTCAATATTTAATATTGAGTAAATATTTTTCGTCGTAATAAAAAAAAAATACTTAAAAAGTCGGAAGAAGTTAAAGAAAATTGAACCATATTCAAGATGCAAAATATAGTGATATTGTTAATAGTTAATTGGTCTCTATTTCCCAATTTGTCGTAGCTTATATTTTAGAGGAGTACCTTTATTTATATATAATATTCTAAAGCTAAGAGGTGGTTGCTGGAGTCCAACATAATTGAGCCTATAGCATTATACCGTATACTAAATATCAGCTACAGTCATTATATTATTTTGTAATAAAACTCTAGCAGGTCTCATTTAAATACTATTATAGTGCTTTTATTTTTTTTTTTTTTTTATTATTTTTTTATTTTTATTAAAGATATATTTTTATTTATTATTTTTAATATATTAATTTTTATATTAGTTTTTTCGACAGTTAGTATTATTATATACTACCCCGACCTTAAAGGTATAGAAGGTGAGACGTAACGAATTTACAGGATATTATATAAGTTTACACAAAGACTAGTTTATTCAGCTTTATACTACGCTTACTATAATATAGATGACACCTATGTCTGATATATGTAAATGACACCGCTCGTAAGTACCGAGAAAGAGAAGTACCGCCATACCGTACATATGCAACTCACGCCGGTATAACCGTATTTATTTTACTATCTATAAATATTGTATATATTATTCGTTTTTATACTATATATATACTCATTAACCACACTTCATATGCTAGTTCACTTATATCAAATCGATAAAATATCATTTATTTTACACTATATTAGTAGATCTAATAGTATGAACCTGATATTATAATTATCTAACGAAATTGGTCGGTATATAGGGTTTAGTAGTAGTGATAATAGTTATAGTATATAGAAATATATATAGTATAGATGGCATGTGTATGGACTAATATCATATAATGTAATTAATGCAATATGTATGTATATAATATGGATTTTGATATATAATATTAATATATATAAGGTATTCAATAATTATATAATACTAATTATAGATTTATATAGTACTAAGCCAATTGGTATATATGGTATTTATGTACTTATACCTACATGAGCATTATCATCAGTAAGATTTCCATTTAGAACTGGTACACCAGTTTGATGTGAATTATATGTCAAGTATATATGATAATTGAATGAGTCTATATATAGTTGTAGTTAGTGTAGTAGATTATTGACTTAGGTAGACATAGTCTTACTATAGTTAGTACTCCATATTGAGTGTAGAGCTATCATTTTATTATCTATGTCTTCTATATAATCTTGATTAATGATCTTTTATATAGTTTTAATACTTATGGTAGAAGTCAATATTATAAAAGAATAAAAAATACAGATACATATATAATATAAGTGGCCATAGGTACTGCATGAATGTTAGAAAATATATAAGGTATAGTTAATAGTATAATGATTATATATTCCAAAAAAATAAACTTAGTAGTATATTTATGCTCTAGATATATACTATATATAGATAAAACGATAATAGTATCTACACCCTTACAGTAATTAGTCACATCTTTAAATTCACCCACTTAAACTGATGCAAATTAATGACTATGTTGCATAACATACTGTACAAAGAAACCTTAATATAGCTATGAGACAAGAAACATATACTTCGGATTTTTTAACATACTTTTCCATAAAAGTGCAAACATAGACATTACTCTTTGAGCTAGTATAAGAAGCAGAAAGCTACAAGAATCGCTACGACTTCATAAAACTAAAACGAAGCGGAGGGCCCATACTCAGCAATATAATGACGCTCATATGAATACTGAATGGAATAATCTAACTGCAACACTTAATGTGCAGGAGTTCACTCACCATTAGTGAGTCTTTTCGTGACTTATTACATATCGAAGACTGCGATTATTACTCTAAAGAGACTATCTTAGAATTTATGTTTGCTTTTAGTACGTTTTGTTTGTCATGTCATATTCTACGGACGTAGAACTAAAGACATATCCCTCCTTTATTATCTCAGAGAATGATGTAAGAATTGACAACATTTGGCGGTGACTCATAGTTTTCTAGCAGAATATTCTCCAGAGTCTCAAATTAAGATATGTAAATCTGAGGAATCACAGGTAAGATGTTGAGTTATGAGTAAGAGATGACAGCATAGATTCATTGAACTTCAGTTATTATTGACAGTGATTATTTTTATGATATAATTGATTGATGAAGCGGAGTTTGGGGGAACGAGAGAATTATTAGTATTATTAATGTATTTACTAATTATTATAAAGATTAATATTGTAATTAGTAATATTATTCAAATCCTCGCCTTCATATACGCGTATTAGATAGAGTTAGGAAAGCATTAGATCCAATGCACCAAACACAAGTAGGAAGGATTATGTCCAAACAGCAAAAAGTCTACTGCAGAAGAATTGATTTAAAATTATAAAGACCAAATATCGCAAATTATCATCATTTAACAAGTTAAACATTCTTAATAAAAGAACACGAATATCGATAAATAAGATTCCACTGGAGAATTTACTAGTAAAACTATATTGATCATATACAAGTAAACTCATAACAGAATAGGCAAAAATAAAAATAACTAAAGTATACTTATTACTATGTATTATGGTTAATAGATTATTAGTGATTATTATTAAATTAAACTAATATAGTAATTTCTAGTAGAAGAGTCAAATGATATATTAGGTAATATTATTATTTTTTATTATTATTATTATTAATTATTATTATTATTATTATATTATTATTTATATTATGTTGATTTATATTATTATTATTATTATTATTATATTTTATTAATTATTATTGTTATTAGTATTACTCTATTACTATATTGTTTTCTTGTATAGTAATGCTATCATCATTATTTTTATCTTAATTATTAATTTATTTAATAAAAGTTCATAGTAGTTGATTTTAATTCTGAGATTTGGACTCCGAAAACAAGATATGTCAGGATCTTCTACATTAATACGGTTCATTCGCATGTTGTATTAATCATGGAGAGTGATACTTGCTTAAATTTTCACTAAGCCGATCAAGACCGCCCCATCTTTGTTCCCATTTGAAATTATCTATCATTCATCCTACTTATATATATAAATTATAGATCTCATTGTTTATTACACTTTCTTCAAATTATGTATAATTATTATTAATCATTTATTCAGATTTACTTAATTCATTGAATTGATTCATATCAGTCATTATAGTAATTATTATTGATATTGATTATTGAGCTAGGACTGTTAATATTATTATATGTCTTACTTATTATTGAATAATTATAATTATTATTATATAATTATTATTATTGATTCATTATTATTATTTATATCATTCTATTTTATATGAATTTAATAGATTTATTCGTGAAAATGAAAATCTATTATTCCCTCAGACACTTATTATTATTCATTATTAATAATTCACGTCTATTGTATATGATTATATTGATTTAATATCAGTTGAACTGCTTGACGTTTAGATTGTGAAATATTACTATTTTATCTTTTTATTAAAATCTAATTACTTATTATCAATCTTATTGTTATGCTTTCTTTAATTTATTGCACAACAACGGTATACTTATTATTAGAAACTCCTTGAACTCCAGTTAAATTGTACAATGCAAGTCGAGTTGATTAAAACGTATGTATATATTATTCATGTATTATATTAATACATTTATATTATTATTATTATTATTTATATTATTATTATTATTTAAATATTATTTATATATTATTTATATATTATAATTATTATTATATTAATTTAAATGAGTAATTATCATATTATATAATTATTTATTAATTATAATATTATTATTTATATATTATATAATTTATTTAAAATTATTATTATATTTAATTATATCATTATATTTAATTATATTATATTATTAATAATTATTAATTATAATATATATTATTAATTATTTTTATAGATATTGAAATATAACTAATATATTAATGTTATTAATTATATAATTATGTAATATGTAATTGTTCATTATTATTATATTATATTTCATATTATTATATTATTATTATATTATAATTATATATATAATTATTAATTATACCCTTACACATAGTAAGTCATACATCATCTTAAATCATAAAATAACTTGGAATAATCGCAAATGATTCTATAATTTGAATCTACAAGATTAACTTGTACATAAAACACAAACTTGAATAATACAAAATCATATCACACAATATACGTAGCAACAAATTTTCCCTTACTATTAGCAAGCAATATACTACTCCTACGAAATAACACCGGAGACAGTTCCAGCCAAAGATCTTGAAAGAAGGGACAGTAGAAATATATAAGTGAGAAAATCATACCAATAAAAATAATAAAAAGATTATTTACCAGTACAGAAAAATTGTATTTTTAATATGCAGAAAAATATATTATAATGTAAATATAATAAATATTATATATGATATGTGTAAAGCCAGTTAAAGCTATAATTAAAAATAACATATTATAATATTCCATACTATATCTAATCCCTATTATGTATGACTACTTATTAATAAGGCACGATATATTATAGAATGACTAAATAAAGGATAAGCAATACTCATAGGATCTTAAATATATAGAAAGATAGAGATAATTACAAATGATTTACGACATGTAACTATTTTATAACAGTGTCCGAGTTAAATTTTAGTTGTCAGTTAGTAAATCCATACCACGTATTGGAAAAATTAAAATATAGAAGAAAAAATAAAATTTAATTAAATATTATAAACAGAATACAGTATTTATATTATTCTATAATTTATTTATAAATTACAATTTATAATAATATAATATAAATATTATACCAGATGCTCCCATAGGTTTGGACAAAATTGGAACCAGGGGTCAACTTAAGCCATTATCAAGTCCCATACACTGAACACGGTCAATAATAAATTCTTTGTGATATCATAAAGATGCACACTCAAATAATTGAAATTATAAAAACAATGGAAATGTTAGAAAAAAAAAGATAAATGTAGGTCACGTGACGTTATTGAAACTTCAATTTACGGCAAGCACTTATTTAAGCACAGAAACAAGAGTTTCAGGAATGTGAAAGGCACATTAAGCAAAATTCTGATAATCAAAATGAAAATTTACCCCGGTTTTATTCAAGGATAGTGGATCGAATATTGCCCTTCATCATCAAACAACAATATAAGAGATTTTTAAAAATAAAGAGATATAAGACTAAATTATTTTTAATCAAAGCTCTGCCTATCAAAAGATGAAACAATATAATAACATTTATTAGTAATCTTTTAAAACGTATAAGAATGTTAAAGATTAGAAATTGGTACTTGTGCATGAGGACAAGTAGTAGAATAGAGTGTGTTATAGAGATGATCAAGTAAAAAGTTAAAAATGTAAAAAGTTAAAATGGAAAATGGAAAATGAAAATTAAGAGACTCAAGAATGGAAAGACAAAATTAGTAACAAGTTCCAACAAAAAGAAAAAAGAGAAATGGAAGAAGGGTAAACGAAATTAATGTAAAAAGTAAAATGAAAAAAAAAAATTAAATAGCAAAATGTAAAATGTAAAAAGTAAAAATGTAATAGATGTGAGATTAAAAAGTGAAAAGTAAACTGTAAAAAGTAAATGTAAAATGAAACAAAATGTTAAATATGTTAAATGTAAATGTTAAAGTTAAAAGAGTAAAATGTAAAAAGTAAAAAGTAAAAATATAAAAAGTAAAAAGTAAAACTAAAAAAAGTAAAAATGTAAAAAGTAAAATGTAAAAAGGAAAACTTAAAAAGTAAAATTTAAATGTTAATGGAAATGTTAAAAGTAAAAAGTAAATAGTTAAATGTAAAATGTAAAAGGTAAGATGTTAAAATGTTAAAATGTTAAAGAATGTAAAAAGTAAAAGTAAAATGTTAAAATGTCAATAATAATAGTAATGTGATAGTGATAAAAAGCTAAAAAGTAAAAAAGTTAAAAGTTAAAGTAAGTTAAAAAGTGTAGATGATGATAGAGTAAGTAAAAAGTGGTGAAATAGTAATGAAAGTATAAATATGTGAAATGGAAATGTAAATGTAAAGTAAGATATAAAAAGTAAAAAGTAAAAAGTAAAGAGGAAAAAATAAAGAGTAAAAAGTATAAAAATGTAAAATTAATGCTGCTCCCCATTGCGTGTGAGTATGATAGATATATATATTATATATATATAATAATATATAATAAAAATATATATATAATATTATATAGAAAAGATATAGTTTGGTATATAAGTGTGTGTGTTATACAATTAGATAATAACATATAAGCATGAAGTATAAATATAACTAATATCATAAGTATATATTAATTATAAGCACTATATTATATATATATATATATAAAGAGAATAAAATTTGAATACGTAAAAGAAATTATAAAATTTTAATTAACAATTAAATTAATACAAATAAGAAAGGGTAGTTAAAAATAATATTAAAAATTAATAATTATTAATGAAAAATAGATAATATTATAAAAACATAATAATATTTAAAAAAAAATCAATATATTAAAATGTTAATAAAATATAATGTAGTTTTAAAGCAGTAAAAAAGATTTCCAAGTTATATAAGCAGTATTATATATAGATTTGGATAAATGACATTCTATAAGAGTGTCAGGGTTAGGTAATACGTAAGAGCAATACTATGACGAGAAGACAGGTAAAATCAAACGAAGAGGGCAGTAGAAGAGCTGAAGTACATAACCATTGGTAGCGCGTTAGAAGAGGGGTGTGTTCCACAGTGTTTTACATAAGATGCATTGGGGAGGAAAAGGGGATAAGAAGCAGAACAGCGTCGAGAATAGATATGTTTAGGTCTAATTGTACTGCTTTATTAGTGTATATGATATATGAAGAATAAGCAAATGGCATATAAGAGTGTTAGAGCTAATTGAAAAGTAGAATCATATTGAGGTGTTAAGAGAGGTAATAGCATTAGAAAACTAGGAAAACATACAAATTCCCCGGTGGGCTAGTAATTTTACGGTAAATGCTAGTAATCTAACGCGGCTTATTTTATGAAGTGTGATGAATAGTTACTAGCGATTTATGAATGCTGACTGAGTAGTGTTAAGTGAGTAGAAGTGAGTATTTATTGGAGTAAATATATGAAGTTAAAGCAGGATTAGTGTGGAATCAAGGCGAAATAGCAGGTGGTAATGTTTCGACTGTACGTATTCATCCTTATGGAGAGTGTTGCAGAGATGGATAGTAGAGAGGAAGGCAAGAGAAGAGATGATCGGTAATAGATATGTAATCCGGGAATTTATAGTAAGGATATGTGAAACATGTACTAACTGTTGTGCAGAACATGCATCTTATACGCCACCTTTATTTGACGATTACTAGACCGCCGGAAAAGGCTTGATTCGTGACTTGGTTAAGGGAGGGTTAGTGTTGAGAAAATTGTTAATAAATATAATGAATGTTGTTTGTAAATGCGTTAAACATATGCAGTTAAAGCATTAAAGCAGTAAAACAAAAGCATACTAATCCCCATGTGTTCAAGCGCATTAGCTATTGATTTACTGTTATACTGCTTTAAGGTATGTAATGTTAATAAATATATGATTTTTAAAAGCAGTAAAACAATGTATGATTGGAGAAAAAGGAGGCTTAAATAAATCCAGAGAGTAAATGGAGTTAGTGTTTAAAGCGAGAAGTTAGAGGAGGAGGTGTAGATGTTTAGAGAGAGTTGGAAAAGCTAATAAGTGGAAATTATAGAAAGTGTTTATTAATTATTAAAGGACGATTGGAGCGTCCTGTGTTGCGATAAGGGGAGGGATTGTAACACCAGTGAAAATTAAACATTTAGAATAGTGACCTAGCTTTAAAGAATGAAGCTTTGTGAGTTGTCTGAAGAGATAGTATAATAGAATGAGTAATGTTGGAAATCTATATCAGACCAGATTAAAAGTAAGAGATCATATGAGAGAGTTTAAATCTGAGCAGTAAAGAAGTAAACAAAAGGCAATACTAATCCTCCTTGTAGCTGTGTGTACACCTCTATTGTGATTACCCAAGCTTTACTGCTTATGTATGTAATGCCGTAGAAGCAGAACGTAATTAATATTATAATATGGAGTTAAAAATTCAGTTAAGCGTAGAGAGAAACAAAAGCCGTTGAAACGAGTGTGCGCCGTTTTTGCAAGTCAGGCCAGAAAAAGATCTAGCGGTTAAGTATTTGTACGTGTTTTACTGCTGATAGCTAAGTCGATGGAAGCTAAGGAGTTATGTCGTGTGTCTCATAAAGATATGATATGGTATAAGTATGAAGGATTAGGAGATAATAATGAAGAAGGTCTCATGAGAGGGAGATATTATGGAAGTATGTGTGAAACATGAAATTGGAACGACGGAGAAGGGATGTTAAGATGTATTGAGACTATTTGTGTGACATGGAGGTATTCAACCAGGAATCACAAAATGAGTGTAAGAGAGTATGTGGGGTTAGGGAGAGTATAGGAAAGGAGAGATAGGGTGCGGAACCAATTAAAGAGAGGGAGTGAGTGGAGTGAATACAGTATTATGACTTGAGTCATGAAGAGAATGTGTTTTACATAAAAAGTGAGTGTTAAGTAGAGAATTAAAATAGTGGTGTTTGGCGAGGATTTAGAGATCTGCGATTATGGGAGTAATGGTGATTTGAAATGATTGAGGTACCGAGATAGAGAGGTAGGTGTGAATGTAGAGGAATGTCATTGGTACGTCAACCACTATACTCCCCGCTCTAAAGCGGTATAGTAGAAAAATAGTATGTAATGTTATATATAATATATATATATATATTAATATATATATATTATATATATATAATATATTATAATATTAATTATAATTACACGATAATATATATATATATATATATTATATATAATAGATATATATATATAATATAATATATATAATTATAGTATATTTATATATTATTATATATTATATAATTATATATTTATGAATGATAAATATATATATATATATCATATAATATATATAATATAATATATATATATATATGATATAATATTTATTATATATATATATATATATACTACATTTATATAATATATATTAACTATATAATATTATTATATATATATATATTTAATATATAGTGATATATTAATATATATATATAATATATATATAATTATAATATATTATATATATTAACTTATATATTATTATTGTGTGTGTGTGTGAATATGGATGTAGTTGTATGGTATATATTATATAATATAAAATATAAATTAATAATGGTTAGTATATATATATAATAAATAGTTGATATATATATATAAATAAATATAGATATATATTATTAATATATATTATATAGAATAGATCGGGTGTGATAGAGGTGTGATATATGTATATGTATGTTAGTATGTATAATGTGTATGATCTAGTGGATATGGCGATGTAGAAGTTGTAACGATGTATATAGTTGTGTGTGTGTGAAGTAGTGTGTCTGTGTTTCGTAAACTTTCAAAATGTGATGTTCTTCAGGATTCTGTTCTATTTAAACTCTTTTACTCCTTTCTCTCTCTCTTATACTATATCTCTCTCTCTTCTCGTTATAATATATATATTATATATAATATAATTATTAGAAATATAATTTATAATAATATAATATATATAATATATATAATATATATATAATTATAATATATTAGATATATATTATATAATAATATATATATAATATTAATATTATTATCTTGTGTACAATTTGCTCCTAATTTTTTTTGAGTGATTTTGACAAAATTGAAACCATCAGGTTACTAATTTAAACTCATAATACCCCATTGAGACCATCACACAACACAGACGACATCAATATATATAGAGTTATGATATAAACTTAGGTACCACCCCGCATAGAATCGCATCATATGCAACGATAGTGAGCAGTCACTCTCAATAAATTATGGAAACATATAGACCACTGTAAACTAGTACCTGGTAAGAGGTGGGGTATAAGGTATATTGCGGAGTGTAATGAACACTGAACGATTGTGATATATTCAAAAGTTCAACAAATGCACTTTCTCAATGATATAGAGTGAGGAGAAAGAGTTAGTGGCGAATACTAGACTGCACGATTTATTCAGATGCACATGATAAACATACACTCTGCTCCGAAGGGACAGTAGTGCCAGAACAAGCCCTCATTATGTCAACGGGTGTACACGCGACTAACAATGCTGATGTCGCGCACTACGATTTGCACGTAATATATTAATGTGGCGAGTATCTCAAGATATCAGGAGAACCCTGTCATATGCCACTCATCCACTGTTTAAGTTCAAGAGGACCAAGTAGTGACACTCCTCTCAGGGCCGACGAAGCTATCCTGTTGTTAGAGGAGTGAAAAACCGTTTAGTGTCTCTACTTCATCACGAGAGCGCGCACACGTCAACGGCATGACAGCGCAGATATAGCCAGGTTGCAGGGTACACTGCACCAGGTGAGTAGTTCATGAAGATCACTCATATTTGAGCGTCACGTCTCTGTCGAATATTCAATTACGCCCGACGCCTCGCATAAGAGTTCACAAGTCGCCACACTCATCGCCATTCAGCGTCGAAGGGAGCGCTGACTGGGCATTGCCCGTGAAGGAGCATCAGAAAGATTTAGATGAATCATCTCTATGGAACGTGTCGACGATCTGGCAAAAATTGTGCTATATGGACGACGACAGAGTTGCTGTACCTCTGTACCGCTCGGGATAGGCGGCGAGAGTATACCGACGACAGAAAGAGAGTCGTGCAATTGCAAATTGCTGCAGGTGGAACGTTAGGATAGTAGGCGTATGATTAGTATTGGGTCGGAGCAGCGTCTTCGTGCGAGACCGCTACGTAGGCAACCATCTATCTGAGTCGAAAGCATTATTTACATCAGATGAGGGTAGAGCACAAACAATCCTGAGCCATCTATTCTCCAGTAGGTCATCACACCATGTACACGGACTGCTTTCAACCTGTTAATGTACACTCTCGCTTTCAAGAGAATGCAAGCCCAAAAGGGGCGAACGAGCTCACCTATTCTGATGTTATCCAAATACGGCCGTGTAGACTCTGCCTAGCATAAATAGTCCGGACCCTTCAACAACGCGGCCATTAGAAGGGAAAGTCCTCCAAACAGTCGGAGCACGTACAAGCTTGCAATACCACCCTTCCACGGCACCCGCCGGATACGGCAATTTAGGCACTTTCTACAACGTACGGATCAAATATCACTGTCAGGACTCTACGCCACCACTCATCGAAGCTAGGACCAGTACAGGTATATATACTTATATTTGCATGGTAATCATCCGTGCCATGAGGGTTTTAACACTAGTGATATTGAGACAGACCCAAACAACCCTATATATACTATTATTATATATCACAGGCCGTCTCACGTATATAACGTACCAACATTGATGGGTTTGCAGCGCTAACCCTCGAATCTAACTAGTCACGTAGATCCACCAGCCTACACTTTGTACCTCATCAAACTCATATCTACCAATACTCTGGAGGAAGTCCACCATGTTATTAATAGTTAATCTACAATAAAGTATCTTTCGAGCTATATCTATTCATACCTGTATACATAGCTCCGATATCTTGCAAACATAACCCGTGTGGGGTTTGAAGTGTAATAAACATGCTAAACGATATAGTTTTCAATGATATTGAAAATTTTAAGTAGAAGATGTCTATATAATTAGGGGATTAGGTAAAGACTATTCTTGTAGAAGAGCAACAGACAGATATATAAAGCTTAGAGTCAACTAGTATGTAAGAGATATGAGAAACGGAATATAAAATTGTAATAATAAATTATTATAAGTGTATATATAGAGATAACGGTGAATGGAAACGTAGAATTAGGTATAGTGTAGAGGTAATAGGAACGGGATGGATGAGGGGAGGTAATATTAAGTTGTTATGGAGTAGTAAGTTACTTGTGTTATTATATGTTGATATAAGGGTGTATAATTAGTGATATATGATGTCTTATATGGTAATATGCTTAATATAATTCATATAGTGTAGATATTAAATTAAGAATATATATAACATTTCATTAATATTCCTACAGATGAAATTAAATCTTGACTATATATTCTATAGTAGAGATAATATGAAAAGGACCATTGAAAGGTAAGTATGAGATTATTAGTTAGAAATAATAACGATAGGATGTTACGATTATAACCAGTATAACGAAAAATAAAAAAAATTAAAACGGATATCTCACGTAGCATTAATGTAGCAGACTTGAACAGGATGTTAATACGGCTCTGGCTTCGAACGCTATTTTGAGAGTACTCAGCTAAAGGGCCGGTTGCTATAGTATTATATGATTTAAAAGCGTAAAAACGCTTAATTGGATATGTGGTGAACTCTACGAGTAAAACAGCTACATACCCCCTCCAATTTGAAGAGGGATATAAAAATAATATAGCGGATAACCTCTAGCAGTAAAAAAATTAAATAAATAAATAATAAAAAAATATATATTAATATCAGAAACAGAAAAAAAAATAAGAAAATTAAATAAAAAAAAATAAAAATAAAATTTAAAAATAACATATATTAAATATTCATTAAAATTATTGCGATCCTTAAACAAATGATAATTATATTTTAAGCTGAGTATTTATTATAATAATAATAAATATATTATTAATGAAGACATCATATATGTTACATAACTGAAACATTCGGCTCTAAAAATGCGATGCCCATCGTCATAAAAATAGGTGTAATTGAGCTACTTTGATAATACGATAAATCAGCTAGAACGAAATATATCAAGTCTATTAGATAATATATATAGAAAAATATATCAATTATAAAAGTTGAGCCTAAAAAAGTATAAGGAATAACTATCAGATACTATCTAAAATTATTAAAGAAAAAAATTGTTTTTTTATGAAATAGTTTTTTTCAACGCCCAATCTCTAATTTAGATATATTAATATATTGAAAAAAATTGTAGATCTATACCATTCTTATTAAATATCAAAGAGTGTTTAAAGTAAAGATAGTAAATGGAAGATAGAAGAACATAATAAAAGTTAGAGTAACGAGCAAAGAATAATAAGATATAATAATAAAAAAAGTGAAAAAAAATAAGAACAGCAGCTAAGTCGTAAAAGAAAATACCTGAAAGAAACGTACCTGAGTTATTAATAATATATGACTGTACTGACATTCGGATCTGAGGCTCAACTCGGGCCGAGCCTGATCAGCCCGAATGCCAGTTTATGTAACTATACTACTATATATATTGAAATAATACCCCTTTTAAGCATTTCACCTTGCTGGGAATTGAACCTGGACCCTAGCAGGTAAACGCGTATGTGTTTGACCACTACGCCCACGATGAGCTAAGAAGAGAATACGACAATACTTTCCCATGCGTGGAATCATATGTACGCCACCAAGATAGGACAGCTGCGCCTCTTCCCGCTCACACTCGGGCATGGTAGGGCCAAAACAGGGTACCGCACAAGATGAAAAAATACTTAGTAACCGGGGGTTCATATTTTATTGATAAAGTAAACTGCACTGCTCGCAGTATTGATGATAGGTATTGATAAAATCAATAATATATGAACCCCCGGTTGCTAAGTATTTTTCATCTTGTGCGGTACCCTGTTTGGCCCTATGCCCGAGTGTGAGCGGGAAGAGCGCGGCATGTCCTATCTTGGTGGGGGAGTGCATATATTCACATGGGAAGTATTGTCGTTATTCTTCTTAGCTTCATCGTGCGTATATATATAGATATATATATATATATAATATATATATATATAACTCTATATAATATAGTGTCAAACACATACGACAGTTTATCGGCTAGGTCTACAGATATATCTATATGATATAATAATTACCCAATAAGCAATATATAGGTGAAAATGTCATATACTTAAAAGGTAGTAATATTTTAATATCTAAATACCTTAATAATCAATTAATACTACGTAAGCATGATCTGACAGATATAATAATATATATATTACTATTATCATAAATATAGATATATATATGTTATATAATATATATATATATATATAATAATATAATATATATATTAAATATATATTATATATATATATATAATATATATTATTAATAATTATAATTATATAATTATATATATAATATAATATAATATATATATATTAATACTATATATATATATATATAATTATAATAAAACAAATCGCATCTGTGAGCTATGACTAGAGAACTTGCACTTCAGTAAATAGTCGTTATGATATCGTATTCGAGTCACTTATTGTTTAAAGCGTGCTGAGCTGAGAGTAAAAATTAACTTTTTTAGCCTCCTCATTTATTTTATTAGCGCGAAGTTATAGGCGACCGAGAGGTTAGTCGGACACTAAAAATTATCAGCAACGAATATAAATACATTAATAAATATATGATAATATTTATAATACTTTATAATTTTAAAGCTAGAGTTGATATTTAAAATAAAAATACTAGAAAGATAAAGCTAGAAGAAAATTAAACATATATAATTTTTTTTCGCATGGAACACTACAGAAAAAAATGTACTAATATACTGTATTGATATACACAAACTACGAGGAGAGTGACACCCTAAGATAGCATATTAATTATATATCAATTAAAAGAATTACTTGGTACGAAGAGTTATAACAGTGTAGTTTGGAAACTGATGTATGAGTTGCAATATCTAGATTATATTTGTATATATATGCGGAACTACTTGTCGCCATTTAAGCCATATATATAAGTATGTACCATCTTACTATATAATAACTAGTGATAAGTAGGGATATTATTGTGCTAGTGTCTTGCGATATCAGTGTATTGATAAGTATATATGGTCAGTCTATACATATTGTTAGTATAGAGCTATGTCGTATCCTGAACGAAAATGAATATATCACAGAAAAGGCTATTTATTTAATATTCATATATTATTGGAGTAGGTGATACTATAATACTGTTAGGTAAGTAATTCAGGCCATACTAGGTTAAAGGTCTAAGATGTGTCATTAATGTATTAGTTAGTATAGAAAACGCCATATAAATATAAAAGAGTATAGTATAATAAGAACTAAAATGCTTATATAATATATATATATTATTAATATATATATATATATATATTGATGAGATATTTTATCAGTTTTATTAAAATATTAGGGAACGCAACTATGAAATTATATATGGTATATAAAAATAGAAAATTATATACTACTATGAAAATAAGAACCTGATAATATATATATTAATTTATAGTATATATATATAATATAACGAATTTAAAGATAAATATATAGATATATAAAGTATATATATACAAAGTTAAATAATGTAATAATAGACAAAACTATTTTTTAGTCATAACTATATATATATATATATGTATATATATATAACTAGTGTAGTAGTAATTATATATATTTATTTATATTATATATATAGAAATTATTAAATTTATATATGCCTAGTTTCTAAAGTAGTAGATTTAATTGCTATTACACTAATAAGAATATAAATAGTTTTATATATATATAAAGTAATATGGTATATAATAAGTATATATATATATATATATATATATATATATATATATATATATAGTATATATTTATAATTAATATTATATAATTATTAATAAATATATAATATATATATATATAATATATAACTATATTAATAAATGATACTTATATAATATATATAAATATATAGATATAATTTATAATAAATAATTAATACTGATATATAATAATATACATTAATATATCATATATATATATATATATATATATATATATATATATATATATATATATATATAAGATTATATATATATATATATATATATATATATATATAATATATATAATAGATATATATATATATATATATCTCTATATAGTATGATATACTATAATATATATTATATATTATACTAATATAAGTATATATATACTATATATATATATAACTACCGGTATATTAAGAATAAACACTATTGAGTAGAATTCGCAGAGTTTAATATTAATATATATATATAATATATATATATATATAATATATATATATAGTATAATATAATATATATAATTATATATATATATATATTAATATATATAAATATATATATTATCATATTATATTAGTATAGTATATTATAGTAAAAAGTATTTTACAGATATTATTTATCTCAAAGTGACAGAGAAGAACCTTCGAAAAAATAGGTGATACAATAGATAAACGAAGATATAAATTGTTATACTTATTTTCATTATGATTTTGCTAAAAAAAATAAAATAAATATATAAAAAAATAAAATAATTAAATAGAAAAAATAAAATATTAAAGTACTATCATTATTTTTTACTCTCGTTGAGTTTCAGGGAGCCTAAATGCCACAACACTAAAAGCCGCTCTATTACAGTTCTTCCTACGAGGCTATTATTCCTCCAGAATCACACCCCAGTATAACGGAGATACCCCCTCAAGGCAAAAAAATAAAAAAAGTAAAACTTGAAAACTTTTAATATTAATTTTAGTTTTGATGTTCAATATTGATCATTTTTTTGTGCTAATGGTAGCGCTGT
This sequence comes from Trachelipus rathkii, assembly GCA_015478945.1. Taxonomy (NCBI): domain Eukaryota; kingdom Metazoa; phylum Arthropoda; class Malacostraca; order Isopoda; family Trachelipodidae; genus Trachelipus; species Trachelipus rathkii. The sequence goes on from JABUQX010064980.1 coordinate 32,122, forward strand.
TACAGTGTAGCTTTAATATTTACTTCTATTGTGTAATTTATTGACATACCTCCGTTTGTTTTAGTAGTTGTAAAATTGGTTAAAAAATTTTCATAAAACAAAATAATTAAATAAAAGCATGTAATAATAATAATAATGAATAATAATATAATTATAGGGATAATGAATGTAATAATAATAGATGGAATGGATTAACCCCTCCAATAAGAATAATAATAAGTTAATCTAATCGAATGGGAATCAAACGAACACGAATTATTAGACTGACATACGCAACTAATCATAGAGACTGGGAAATTAATCTGAGAAAATAATAAAGTAAGCAAGATAGAGAACCTAAATATGTACGTTTAGGTTCTGAGTCGTGTAATTAACGTATAATCTCGTCCGACATGACGAGATTACGTCAGCGTCTAGCGTAAGAGAATCACGGAATTACTATTCAATTACACACGCTAACACACACACATCACACATCACACATCACACTACATAACACAGTATTATTATTCATATATATTACGACGAAAAGTGATCCCCGAAGGAGGATCACTTCTAGAGTGTTTTTAAATAGCTGATTTTATATTTCAGTCGTTTCGGTTTCAAGCCTCTTAGCACTGTACTCTAGTACCGCACTCGTTCACCGCATTGCTCCGATCTCGCACCACCGCTAACTGCCCGCTAAGACCGTACTTAAGAACACATATGAGGTATATCCTGTCAAAACTTGGTACCTCCCGTTTAGGTATATATAATAACGTGATAACCTCGTCGGTAGCATGATAAAGTTTATATACCATACTTCGTTATATGGTCTCTGCTGCCGATAGAGAAAGGATATCCCCACCACACGATTCTTTTCACAAAAATATACATCTTTTCTACTAATATGTAAGAATCAAGAATATAAATTATATATAGTGAGCGAGTAGTCGATACAGGAGAGAGCGCTTCTGCAAAGTATTTGAGCGATGAAAAAAGAAAAGGTTATTATCTATCAGACGTGAAGTAATAGCCCAATTCTGACGTATATGCTCGAGAACATCCGTTTGCTTGGATAGACATTTCCGTTTTAGCATTTGAGTAAGCCTGTATTAGATGTGATAAAAGATATCTGAACAGTCACTGATGTACCTATATACAATACTATAAGCGATATATGAGAGTCGGTTTGTCATACCATATAGTAGTAGATTGAATAAGCCATTAATAGAGCTCCTAATCTTGATGAATACTCGAAAATAATAGTTTCAATACTATCAAGAATAAATAATAAAAATAAATAAAAATATAAAACATATAAATAAATAAATTATTATTAATATTCATATATTGTCTATTATATAACTTACATAAATTAACGTATTATTTAACATTACTTAGACTAAATCAATATAATCAGTAAATTACAGATAGATTAACAACCTAATACTATACCACCATCCCGCCTATTCATACCTTCTGATCCATCCTTGATCTAATATTTGAATCCATATTGATCTTTATATTATCAAGTCACATTCTCTCGCATATTTTAAGGAGATAATAACTATAAAAATAAAAAGTCTAAGTGATTTATTATTATACAAAGATCAATCAATATTTGTTAACATAACGTAACAAAGGTTTCCACATTAATAAAGATTAACATTAAGCATAACATCGAACTTAATGAATTATAATTAACCACAACGACAAACTATAACACAATCTTAGATACAGAAAATAGCATCAACATTAAACAAAAGTTCCACCCTTAAGCAGATATCAGTTGAAGTATATAACATAAACAAATGTCATTAACAATAAACGTACAACCTATTATCTAACACTATTTCTAAACATATCACTGAATATTTTTACTATAATTATCATATAAAACTCATATATTTAATCAATAATAAATTAACCTATATCAAGACCAGATTTAGTTACCTATGATCACTACCACGAAAGCGAATTTTTGATCAGAGTGAAAAGTTAACACATCATGAATAAACTTAAATATCCCGTTTAAAGTCTTAAGAGATATTCACTATCACCTACACGAGCTAAAAACATAGACAATCCAAGTTTAAAAGCTAGATATTACAATATTTATCACCTATGAATATCAAACGAACAAGACTCTGACTCAACTCATATTATCGCCGAATAAGCATAGTCAACATAACAAATTTTCCTATCCAAACTATGCATTCCTAACATCGTAAATTAACTAAACAAAGCACCCTCCCAAAGAACAAAAGATCCTTCAAACATTCAACATAATTATAATAATATTTTATTACATAAGTATATATACATAAATATATACAATTTTAACAAAATTACCACAACCGCTGCTGTTAATTAAATCATAACAGAATCAATGAAGTATACTCTAACGCATAAGACGTTCGATCAATACACTTTAAAGTGAGTCATACTAGCGACCCCACCGAAAGTCCAAAAATCAGCTATCAATGTATTATATAATACTCTATAGCGAGAGAAACCCAATAATTACTACCTCATTACAGATATACTATATTATATTTAATATATAGATATTAATATATTACTAATAATTATATATACTATAATAAATATGATTAATATATATATATATATATTATATATATATATATATAAGTAATAGACGATATAGATATATAGAAATAAATAGATATATTATAATATATAATATAATATATTAATAATATAATGTAATATAAATAATATATATACTATTAATATTATATATATTCAAATAACTATACAATATCTACTGGAAAAGCTTATTTCAGTGTCTTTTATCAGTTCTAAAAAATGTATTAATTCGATAGGAAACTGTATTATAATATAATAAATAAAAAAATCAAATAAATACATACAATTAAGCTATCAGGGTAAATAAGGAATATATCATTTTGGTAATCCTAGTAAAATTTTGGTTAATAATAATAAGTATAAAAAAAAAAAAAAAAAAAGGATATAGCTATATACTCATGAATTATTATAAATTTACGGTATATAGAATTAAGTATATTAATATATATTATAATATAATATATTATTATATATATATATATATAGTATATAATAATATATATATATATATAAATATATTATTAAATATAATATAATAATTAATATAATATAGATATATATATTATTATATATATATATATTATATAGATATGCTTCATACACACGCATTAAGATAATATAAATTATTTTTATTATTTAAATTAAGCTATTAGCTACATTTTTATAATTAAATAACAACTACAATTTTTTCTTATGATATATAAAATTTTTATTTTGTGATACCACACCGTATACTGTATTTGTAAAGGTCCCACCATATATCCGCTCGGCCCCACTTGAAGCGTGGTCAAGTAGCTCACCGGGCGCGCGTAGCCAGCAGAACGGCAGACATCTTAGCGGTAACAAAGTGTTGTGACACATCGTTTAAATTAACAGCCATTACACTTAGCAGCAATCAGAAGAACGACCCGCCACGCCATCCCCAAATAATACCAAGAGCTGTGTGATATATGCCTCGGAAGACACCACTCAAACCGTGACAAAGTGAGCCTAGTGTCGCGAGAATATGAGTCAATAAGCCACCGGTTCGAACCCAATTAGACGAAAATTCCGACCACCTCTCATATATACCTCCCATATCTCACCACCATTGTACGCAAAACGGAACCTTTATTCTTACTTTTTCAAGCATAATCTCTAACCATATTTAACGTTATACCCTTGGACATTCTTAGTAAAAAACCAAAAAAACACACTAATACATCATAGGAAAAGTCTATATCATTTTAACTAGTAAACAACAGAGAGTAGAAATCAATAAATCTTGTACTAAAACGGCTATTATCAAACTGATCATCATAGAGTCAATATACTACTCTATAAATTATTAACAATAATTTTTTGACATTTTTTGCGTAACATACCATTCCAAAAAGATTGTTTCAATCTCACTATATACACCTTAACATAGCATCAATGCTGGAACATCTTACTGTATAGTGTTAGAATATGATTTTTTTTATTTTCCGCACTATAATTAGTAAACGAAAACAATATAGTTGACATATCTCACATAACCTCAGCTATACTCTGTAATTCCGATGATTCAACATGAACCTTGACGTAGTATAAAACAATTAAAAAAAAAGAATCCATGATCACTCTTAGTTACTACCTAGTTATATTATTATAAAAATGAATATTGAAACTTGCACAAGATTCTGCATCACGCGCTTAACGCGATCCGCACCAGCTTTCAGTCAATGGCATATGCGTCTACACATAGCGATCATTTCATAACGCTCAAACCTATACTCAATAAGACACAAAGATAAATCATATATTATCTCCACACTTATAAAATGACACGAATCATGTGAGCGCGTGTTCCAGATATATTCAATACAGACGCAACGAAAAACTATACTGCTGAAAACAGTGAAGCAAAGTTTAAGTTCCTTGTATTCTTTAATTAAATCATTTCATAGATTTAAAAAATATTTAGAAAATAACTAAAATTATTATCCTAGTATTCTCGTAAAATTCCAAACGTAAAATAATTCCATGGATGCAAGAGTTAAGTGTTCTCCCTGGGCGAAAAATCGACGGGATTTCTTAGTTCTGATAATAATCAGACTAAAATAGAGTAGCCTGCCTACCTGATGTACGGCAGATCACAAAAAATAAAAAAAAAAAAAAAAAAACAAAAAAAAAAAAAAAAAAAAAAACTCCCAGACAGAACAAATAGACAAAACCAAAGGAGAAATGAGGGAAAAATTTTATTTGTACGCTAAAACTAAATTTTGTAAATAAACGATATAGAGACCCTATTAAAAGCAAATAGTCTAAAATATAATTATTATGAGAGAAGTTTTGCAGTGTCTCATATGGAATTGCTTATTTTCTTGGGGTGTTTTTACGCTCTTCTTTCAACGAAATTTGCGTTACAAAAAAAAAAATACTTTATTGAGATTGCAACTATTAAAAAAGTAGATTAAATTCTGTTTATAAAGAGAGATGAGTGGCTTGTCCAAGATAGGGTAGATTTTTTAGCGCTATAAAAGAGGTACCAATAAGGTTGGAGAAACGGTAAATATCTAAGTAATAAAAGATGCATGTCGAGGAAAAAAAAACCATAACTTGGTACTAGCTATCTATATCGTAACATTTTATTATTTGTGAATCTAAAAGTTTCTCATATATAATTTTTCACCCCAAAAAGTAATGAAGTATCCGTGGCCCATTGTTAACGCGATACGATACCTGTGGTTTTAACCATCAAAATGGCCGATACTAATCCTGTGATTATCTCCTTTTTTGATACCGATTTAACTTATCGTGTGCATTGGTCCTAGTAACAACACATCCGTCGTGTCTCAGGGATTGTATCAATGTAGGTGAAGAAGGAAAGTGGAGGGAAGTCTATTTATTTGTAACTTTTAATAAGAATGAAATAATGTAGAGTGCCGCGAGGACATTTTTGTGAAACGTCTGGATGCAATGTGATTTAAACTATTGAGCATTTAACAGAGTGGTACGTAATTCGTAGAATTGCAGACTTTTCCTCAAAATAGCAAAATGAGTGGAAATATTTTGAGTGTGTTATTGTCATTTATAGCCGCATTTTCTAAATTTACAAGGAACGTAAACTGATTACGATTGAAAAAACTTACATTTAAAAACTCCAATGAACACGATTTGAGCGGACAATCATAAAATTTGTGATTTGTTTTATATATATAGATGCGGCTTAAATATAATAATGTAAGTTATGAAATTAGGTTTATTTAATATGATAATTTGAAATAAATTTATATTCTTTATCAGAGTCATTGGTAGGCAAAGCGTTTGTTGAAATTGTGTTTACTCAAATTTTGAGATTCATTCTTTAAAATATTTTTTCGAGAGATTGTATGCCTTCGTGTATGTGTGTGGCGTTTTCTCTGTGTGTTACTTCTATACATTTAGAACTGTTCGAAATTTATGTAGAGATTGGTGGAGCGACTGGTGCTATTTACTGGATATTTAGCGTAGTGTGTTATCCATTATGTGCCTGCTGAGTAGGAGGGATGTTTGAAATCCATATTCTCGTGATTTAAATGTTGGTGAGTAGATTTGGAAAAAGTTTCTGAGTTTCTGAGTTATTTTTAATTTCTCTGTTTTTGGGGAGGGAATTGAGGTGATTGGTTGGTTTGTTAGATTTGTTTTTTCTTGCGGATTTATATAAATTTTATCTTGCTCATATGTTAGGGTAAACGTGTTGGTCCGTTTGAGTTTGCGGATTGCGGTTAAAGAATACAGTTTTGTTTTTGCCTTTGAGAGCATTTGTTTTGGAGTTATGCACTCATTGTGAAGTAATATTAGTATATTGGTTTAGGATGTGGATTTGTGGCCTGTGTGTATGTGTGGCTATACTTATTAGTGTGGTTTAGTTTGGCACGATATATAATATAATTATATGCTCCCAAATTTTATCTTTTATTTGTTATCCGGGTTTTAAGAGTAATGGTCTTGTTTTTGTATTAAAATATTCAAAAATAGTGTGGGGTTGAGTAAAACTCGTGAAATAAAATATATAATATTGAAATATTTGTCATTTTATACTTTGATAAACCTGAGATTTTTATACTATAACCTTATACTGGGGCAATTGTTTCGTGGTATTTCTCTCAGTTCTGGTAATGTCTTCTGCGTTTTTTGTACGTGTGATGGTTTCCTTGTCGAGTGCGTTTCCTTGCGTTGCTACACTATATACACTTCTCCTTGGTGTAGTAACTTTTCAAGAGAGTATAATAGGGACTGCCTATCTTCTCCCAATTATAGTGTATATCCTTGTTGGGTAGTCATTTAATGATTGGATGCTTTATGTTGTGGGAGGTGCGCAATTCATATACAACTGTTCGCTCTCTATTTTTCTCAATATAATGTTCTATTTTTCTTTATGCTACTTTACATCTTTACTGATTGTTAGACTTAAAAGGCTACAACAGAATTCAAATATTAAAAGCCAAAAAATATTTAAAAAAAGTTGAAATTACTCATTACATTGATTACAAATCTTCATTTATGCGTGATCTTGTAATGATATAATAAATATCAAACGCTGTTTTTTCGGATGTTTCATCGAGCGGTTGAGGGAGAGATCGTCAGGAGCAGTACTGTTGAGTGTAAAATTCAATATATAACATCGATACATTGGAATATAAATCTTCCATTAGCATATGGCTTGTTGTTTATGAAAGAGATTCAAATATATCTTCATTACTCTATTTTTGATATTTATTGATATATATTCTTTAGCGTAGTTGTTGTGGAAGAGATAATTCCTGCAAATAACTCATTACCTGATTATTTAAATGTCTCGCATAGCATGTTACTTCTTTTTTGGATATTAAACCATATATCGTGGTGTGATTGTTATTCTTGATATTCTTTATATATATAAGAATTCGACAGATATTTAGCGTAGAATTGTGGTCTGTATACTTCAACAAGCATGATAACTCCTAGCACATCTATCTATGCATTATACAAAGTGTTTTATATATATATTGATTAAAGGTTGTGTGGTTTTAGTGATTTTGGGATTTAAATATCTCATTTTAACAGAGGAGCGAGTGTTACATTTCTGAAGATATATGAGAGTTATCTTATATATATAGAAATTTTAGATTGGATAAAATCCACAGAGTATGAAAATCACATTATTAATTTCTGATTTTCTATTTACCATTTATAAATAGTACTAGGAGTGTCCGTGTGTGTTCAATGACCACGTGGCACCTTATAAATCAAATTCGAGGACCAAAATATGTGTGGGTTCCTTTAATTATTGTTGCTTATAGAGTTGATAATTATCTAATTATTACTTGTTTTTTTACCTATTTTCTAGAGAATGATATGTGTAATATTAAAACTGTTACGCATTATGCATTCGCTCAATATTCTTTCGCCCTGGATGATGATAAAGTGTAGATATATTGAGTGTTATTCAAATAATTTGAAATCTTGTTTTCATATAAACCGTGGATCAAAGTTTAAATATTTTCATGTGTGTTTCAAGAAAAAAAAAATTTCCAATACATGGATGAAAAAAAACGATTTTTCCCAACCATTGATAAGAACCAAAAGACCAATTGTTCTTCAATATAGACAAAACTACGCCACTCATAGGTAAAGTTGTAGAGTCTACTTGAACGTTCTTTCCAATTAAATCCTTAACTAATATATAGATTAAAATAATCGAGTGATTTCCCCTGCAAATAAAACTCAGATTGACTGACTGTCATTCAAATAATAAATAATTTGTTGAAAATATTTATTCGTGAATTCATTGGGTGTAAATAATTACCTTCTCCACTCTAGAATGTATAAAGTTTACGCTTTCTCGAAATATCTTAGAAAGAGGTTGTTATTGCGCTATATTCGATATTATAATAATAATTTATTCGCTCTCTGAACAAACTTTATAGTATAAATAGAATATTAGAACTACTTTATTCGCTGGTTCCATTTAAATCTAAAAACAGAGATATGCTTCTAAATATATATAATGGCGGTATATAATACGAGATACATAAAAAGACAAACATTCGGTAATGTTTCCTCTCCTTGGCTGCTGTGGTGTTCATATAACTATATTCTTTTGGGTGTTGGGAGAAGATCTATAAGAAAATTTAATTTTCCTCATGAATGAGTCATAAATTTCCTAATATTGTCCACGTATAATCTATAATTTTATTAAATGGCATATCCTAAGTAAAAAAATTTTTTCGTAAGAGAGTTGGGTATGCGCCATTACTCTTTGTTTTTGCTTTGGCTTGCGCTTCTCTCGTAAATCGCGGTTTACAAATAAGGGTGACGTGTTTTTATTTTTTATTTGTGCTTATGAAACGAAAGAATAAATTTTTTTGTGTAAATATCGGTAAAAAATAAAAAATTATTATCACTTTTCACAAAATTTGTTTGTGTTCTTTTCGTAGTAATTTTTTTGTAATATTTAGGATAATAACTAGATAAAAGGGAACGGATGATGAACTGATGTTCAACTTTGAAGGGAGAAATCAATTATTGTTTAAATGTCTGAAAGTTTATAATTTTTTTGTGCAAATATTTTGTATTGCTTGGTCGGTGCATGCGACCCTGAGTTGTCGACGAGTTTTCCTCTCGATAGGTTCACATTTTTCTCATTAGTAAGTTTTTTTTAGCTTTCTTATACTTTAAAGTAAAGTTGTGATTCAAAAAATAATTGATTTTTTATAATACTTATTAAATTTAAATTCCATTTTTATACTATAATAAAAAATAATTATCTTTCATCACTACATGCTCTCATCTTCACGTATAATTAAATATATATAAAATTAATAAATACATTATCTATACTGATATATATTTTTTAATTATTTTTTTAAGGTGAAAAGTATAATTTCAATCATTTTGATATTAAACCATTTTTGGATTTCTTTAAGAATAAAAATAACCTCATAGCCAGGAATCTCAGGCGATCTTTATATTCCGAAAGTTCGCTCTCTTAAATAAACTTTTAGGTTAATTTGAGGGCGTAAATCTTAAAAATTATTATATTTTATTAATTTAACTTCTATTATTATTAACTTTCTGTTTAATTTAGACCGAAATATAAATAATAATAATTATTATTACGCTTATCACTGTCTCTACATAAAGTGTGGTCTAGCTTACTTCTCAATCATTAATTAATAATAATTTTTTATTATATTTCTCTATTTTCCCTATTTTTTTACTAGTGGCTAGCTACTCAAATAATAATTAATAATAATAATTATTACGTTATTCTCTAATTTCACATTTTTCAATAGTGTGGTCTAGCTACTACATATAATAATTAATAATATATTAATAATAATAATTAATTTCAGCATTTCACATGTTTTCTAACATGGCTATGTTACTCTCAAATAATATAATATAGTTAAGATAGAGACTAAAATTTTGAATATAGGTATATTAATTTTTTTTATTATTGAGTTTTTTTACTATAAATAGTAATAATTAATTTTCAAGCTAGGGGCTTTTTAATAACCTATTAAATGATATATTATTTTTCCTACTTCTTTAAAATAATATCTAATATAATTGGAGTGCTATTTCAATAAGCGTTTGGCTCTATTAGCCTTGCCTCCAAAACGCCTCTGGTTTCTCTGCCATGAGTTTTATCTGCCTAAATAGCTCAAAGATAGGTTGGTATTTTAATGTTTTTATTAAAACACCGTCACCTAGGTTGTATATGGCTGTGTAAAAGTTTAAGCTAAATATGGATTTATTATATAGTTTATTATATTTGTTTAAAAAATTAGACTTACCAGCTGAAATGTTTATGAAATAGGAGGTTCGGAACACGCACATGTTATAGGATCACACTCGAAATCAAAAGTGATTCGCATGGGCGGTTGTCGGCCAGAAGAAAATGAAGGAGGGAAGGGGAGAGATGATACTCCCTTATAAAGTGATGCTAAAAAACCTCACGTGGGGGAAATGATTTTAAAAATTTTCCTTTTGCAGAAATTTCATGCAAACGGCTTTAAAAAGTTTTTAATTTCCAGGAATATATAAAATGGCAAGTCATAAAAATTATTAAAGAATCATCGCAGGGCTATCCAAGAATTAACAAAATTAAGAAGAATTAGAAATTATATGAAAATAGGCGAAATGGAAACTCGGGAAAAGTCCCTTTTTATCTGTAACAGTCGAGAAGCATAGGGGGGGGGAATTTGGATTAAACTTTGTACGTGGTGAGGTGTTACTGAGTTCTGTCTCGTAGAGAAATTTAACAAGTCGATGATTTAGGGGAAAATGGGTAGGAGAATCATCTGGAGATGGCACTTTTATTAGCCAATCAGAAAATTGAGAAGACAAAGGAAAGGGGGGTTTTTAATGTCTTTTATCTATATATTTTTTTTATTTATCGAAAAAAAAAAAATAAGGCCTTGAGGAAAGCGTGGTTTTTTTTTTCAAAAATTCCTAAACGAATTGTGCTATCTTTGTATATATATATTAATATATATATATATCTTCTTATTTATTTTATATATAATATATATATATATTCATATTTATATATATATCTATTATTATATAATATATATTTAATATTATATATAATATATTATCATATATATATATATCTATTTCTTTTATTTATTATATTGATAATAGACCCATTTTGTTTAGTTTAAGTTTTTACAGCGTTCTCAACAATTTTAAAAATTGTATGTGAACTCTACATAATGTTGGGTTACTAGTTGGTTGTTTCTTTAAATGAAAATCTAGTGAATACCTATATGACAGGAAATCACCTCTTCGAAATAGACCTTTGTGAGAGCTTCGTAGCAGTTTGCTCTTGCTTTTTCATTTTTGCAAATGGAGAATGGTAAACCAGACTAAGAAAAGGTCGAGTGCCAATGTCAGTTTGGGTCTTGTGGATGGATCTCTCTGTCAATTATGGTAAAATTTAAAAAGCCTCTAAAAATATTTAGATATTTTTGTGTATTAAATTATAATGTTCTGGAGACTTTTTAAATGAGATTTAAGTGGAAGATCCGAATTCAAGTGCTATGAAAATTATTTAAATATATTAGAGAGACTTATGTTAGTATTTTAAATTTAAAATTAATTGATTAATTTGATTTTTAATTTTATGGTCCATGTTAATTTAATAATTTCTAACAAAGTTAGATTTTTTTTCATGGGTTAATATAAATGAATTTACGAACTCTATTTTTGTTTGTTGTTTGCTCTTCATAATATGCAGATTATATTGTTTACATTTATTATTATTATTCAGTTATTTTATATTATTGATTATATTGATTTTAATTATTATTGTATGCTAATGAACTAGGGATGTACCGTTAGTATCGATATCAGCAGCATCGGCCATTTCTTTGGTACGGTATTGGTTTAATATGGCCGTATACTCGGCCGATCTTCCTTGACTTTTGGGGAAAAATAATGAGAAACTTTTAGATTACATAATAAATCTAGTTTTCGATGTATATAGCTGAGTATAATTTTCGTTTTTTTTTGTTTTGGTTTTTTCCCCAGACTTCTTTTTAAGACTTAGATTTTTAGCGTTTTCCAACAACTTGGATTTTAGCGTAATATTTACCTATTTGGATAGCCATCATTAAATTTATACAGAATTAGCTTCCACTTTTTTGAGTACCTTTCAATAGTAATTTTTTTTTTCTTTTTTTGTAACGCAATTTCGTGAGTGTGGTGTGAGTTCGCGGAGTTGTTTTTTAAACTTCTGGGAATTATTCATATTTTAGATATTTACTGTAAGTAGGGTTTTAACTATTGTCAGTTTCAGGTTTTAATAATTTAGGCCCTTAGCCGTACGATCAGAATTTGTTCCCTCAAATTTTTTATCCTTTGGTTTTGGTCTGTTTTGTTTCTGTCCTTTTTTTTTTTTTTTTTTTTTTTTTTTTTGTGTTGTGTGTGTGTGCGTGTAATGTAATAACAGATTTGCACAAGCGCGGCGAAATACTAATTGACTTTCCCAACATCAGTGGCTTGCACTCTAACTCTGCACCGTGGAATAGCCAACTCTCTACACTCTAAACCCTGAATTTTTTTGCTCTGTGTCCGAGAACCCAGATGGCTTAAGAATTCATCCTCTAAACTCGTTAATATATCCAACTATAACTTATTTTATAATTCCCGTCTGGAAGGGTGGAGTATGGTGCTAGTAAACATAAACACTCCCTATTTCCACGTCTCGAGAATCTCGAACCTCCTAACTCGATGTTCTGTGGCTTTAAAATCTTTCTTCCTTCTACTACAACAATCTTGTGCTTCTACTACTGTTCTCCTAACAGAACAGATTTTCATGCCTTTTTTGATTACCTTACTTCTTCTCACGAAACTCATATCTTCTCATCCAAATACTGAGGTCCTCTATTTATGGGATTCAATGTACACAACACTGATGGTTGGGTTCCTCCACATACTGATTTAGGTAGGGAGGAAGCCGAATCATTCGATATTCTCAAATGACCTGCAACAACTAATTAAAGAACACACCATTCCGGATCGTCCCAATCAATTCTTGAACACACTTGGACCTATGTTTCACCAGCTAGTGTCCTTCTCTCTATAAAATGCACCATTTCGCTCCTATCGGTAAATCTAACCATAACCTTATATCTCTTAATTTTAACTTTCTTTCCAACAGCTCCATCCTGCCCTATGCGTTTTTTCCGGCACTTTGATCGGCAGATTGGGGGCACTGCGTTGCTTCTTCGCTAACTATAATTGGAGTGACTGCTTTGACTCTGAAGACGCTTCAGCTTCCTGCCGTAAAGTGAGAGCTGTATCGTTGATGGGATGAGCAGGGTTCATTCCTTCTAAGACTAAATTTTTTCTCCTCAAAATCCATGGTTCGAGTGCTTGTTTTGCCTGGCCATTCAGGCTAGAGACAGGCGTATCGGGGGTGGAAGAAAAATTCTCGCTCGTCTATCACTCTTGCTAATTTTCATTCAGCTAGAAATCGAAAGAAAGAAAGCGGACTTCCATTAAACGAAAGTACGCTGACCTCCTTGGATCTCCTACTGACATCTTTCTGGCCTCTTGCCAAAAACATCTCTAACAACTTCTGTAAATTATTCTTTCCTCCTCTTATTCGCTCTGATGGTTCTGTTGCTAATACTCCAACTGAAAAGGCTAATCTTTGGCCTCTATTTTCCTCTAACTCAACCCTGGATGATTCTGTCATTCCTCTTCCTCCTTCTTCTCCTCTCAAGGTTTCCTATGCCTTTACCTGTGATTACATTTGATCTGGGTGCAATGGGCTGCCTGAAACCTTATGAACGTAGGAAGTGCGGGTGGCCCGGAGTGGCATTCCTCCCTCCCTGAATGATGTTGCTTCCATGCTGACCCCGCCCCTCGTTCAACTATATTCTCTATGCCTCAAAATTAGACTTTCCCTCAGTGTTGGAAGCCGCGCATAAATTCAACTTTTCCGAAAAAAGGAAGCCGCTCTGACCTCTCTAACTACTATCATCTAATAGCTCTAACTTGTATTCCAAGATCTTTGAAACCCTCTCAAATCTCACTTCTTAGAGCATCTGGAATCTCATTCCTTTTTCCGTCGCCAGTACGGCTTTCGGCGCTCGAGGTCTATGGCGAATATACTTCGCAATTTAACCTAGAATTTAATGGTCTTGTCTCTTGGGGGGCCCTTAGGGGGGTAACTTATATCGTTGGGATGTATCTGTTCATTGTTTGTGGCGTCTTTGATTTTTCTTTTATTTTATAATCCAACCATTTATTTGGTCGATGTGTGGCGTGCGTCTCTGCTCTCCATCTTCCCCTCCTTTGGGTTTCCTTCTTCTTCTATTGCTCCTACCTATATGTCCCTAGCTTTCTTTTCAAAATCGCTCAATATCGGACTGTTGTTGATGGGGCGGCGACTTCTTCTTCTTCATTTCTGTCAATAGGGGTGTTCCCAGGATTCTGTATTATCTCTTCTTTATTCCTGCTTTTCATTAAATGATCTTCTACATCTGACACATAACCTAACTTATATGGGACGATAACTCGACCTTCCTTCTTCAACTCAATTTCAATTTCTGCTCCCTCTTTTAACTTCCTAGAATTGACTCGCGTGCTAAAATCTTTCCGATTCTACTTACTGGCTGATGCTGGATAGCAATATTCAGGGTGGGGTTCGTCCTCAACCTTGTGAAATTCATTCTTTAAAAAAACCACACTTCTACAAATCTCCTCTCTAAGAACCAACTTCCTAAATCTATTTCGATGGTTCTCTCGACACCTAAAGACAATCATCGGCACATCTTGGTCATGCCTTCATAATGGATGTTTCTGGAATACGTCACACACAACGGCTGCTAGGGTGCATAAGAAAACAGGGGATCTGTTTTAAGACTGCGAGACTTTTTTTTTCCTCCTCTTTAGGTTACTATCCAGCATACAGGGTCTCATTTCCGCCCTTTAATGAGGTACTGCTCTCAAGTCTGGGGGGGGGGGGCTCTGGTTCACCCGGCTTTTGGATAGGGTAGCAGTCCAAAGGCTAAAAGGCTTATTAAACTGTCCTCGTTCTTTCTAGTTTACTTGCCCCTCTATCTTTGCGGCGCGAGTGTTGGTACTTTATCTCTTTTCTACAGGTACAGTAGCGGCAAGTGCTCGAGGGGAACTATCCACTCGCGTACCCCGACCTTTACGACGCCCTCGTAAAGGGTGCAGGGTGGTGGGTCGGCACATGAGTTTTTGTTCATATTAGTAACTCCAAGACTATTCGCTGCGGTGCCTTCCTTTCCCTGCTAAACCCTCTGTTCTGGATTCTTCCATCTCTTGTGTTTCCTCTACTCATTTAATCTCCCTCACTTTAAAGCCTGCGTCTGTCTATCTGCGTAATTTGCGGTAACAACTAAAAAAATAAAATAAAAAGGTTTTAATAAGGAATTCAATTAAAAGCTAAGCTGAAAACCGCCCACAGAATAATAAATACAGTAAATGTGGGTGACTATGGGTCGTAGAAAGTGAAGTGGCGATTTAAATAGCATAAAACCGAGGAGTTTGCTCGCTTTTCCTGTCTTTTTAAAAGTAGTTTTCACAGAAGTGGATTTTGAGGCCCGTGCCTTATCAGCATTTCCTGCAACAGTGTCGTGACGATTGTTGCTTTTTCAGTGTGTGTCAAATAAACCTACTGATAGTAGATTGATATGTAGGTTGGATTGATGGTTTTAGACTTTGAACTTGAAGTTTTTTCAGTTTTGGGCTACAATGTGCATTTGTGGGACTTATCTTTGTGCCACTCTCTTCATAGGATAAATCGCAATCTTCACGGGGAACCCAATTCGAAAAACTGAAGAGACAGTTGCATCAAGTGAGTGCAAAGATAGGATTTCATATTTCAATCTGTGAATAGAGGAGATGAAGGTCTAACGAAAACATTGAGATCCCTGCCTTACTTATGAGAGAAAATTCTTTCCATGGTGGTGGTTCATGAAAATGGGCCAAGGTTTCCATTATTATACCAGCTTTGCTTTGCAAGTGCAAACTATATTATCACCTGTTTGCCACTCTGTTCTCTCATCCAAAGTGAGAGCCGAGCGTAATTTTTTGTGTATGTGGGAATGTAAACACCCCAAAAAGGAACAGGCACTCGCCAGATACTAGTGAAGCTTAATGTTTTTACCAAATATTTGTCGAAATTTTGAAATTTGAGTATTGAATGATATATACTAATTTATCTTAAAGGAGTATATTAGATTTCTGATCTTGTCATGTTTTGCCTAATAACTAGCTGTTTTTTTGTTCTTTTCAGAATAATTTAATTGAGGTTCTTCTTTTTTCATGTCATTTTTTTCTTTATAGTTTGTGTTCTTGGTAAAGAATCTCTTCTTTTTTTTAATTTTTAGTCTCTACTTTGATGGTTAAAATATATATGAAAAGGCTAGTAGCTAAACTTTGTTAATTTATTTACTTTTCTTACTCTTTGTATTAAATTTGGAAAAGTTGTGTTGATTTTGGTTATTAATTTTTTTTTGAATAAACATAAACAACATATATATTGTTATATAATATTATATTTTGCAGCATTTTATATCGTGGATATAGATCCATTACTTTTTTAATTGTATATATAATAACATATACTGGGCAACATGTACCAACAATATGAATAATTGACTTAGAGTTGTATTGGTTGTAACAGGGAAAAATGTCGCAATTCGCTGATGTTTGCCCCTTAGCAGTACACAAATGTTCTTTTCTATCTCTTTTCTTGCTGTTTATTTTATGTTATGTATATATATTAATTAAAGTATCGGTAACGGTATCGGTATTCCTGGTATCGGTACATCCCTACTAATAACGATGATGAGAACACCAACAAGAACAGGAAGTGCTTATTCTAGAAAGAAAAATATTTTTAATATTATTCAGTAAATAGTTGCGTTTAGTGTGGGGTTTTGTTAAATGTTTTGGATTTTTTTAATCAATTTTTCGATAAATTATGATATAACTGACGTCATAGTTTAAAAATGTTTGAAACACGCTTAATCAAATCAATCAAAAAAATTTTTGTATTAACAAAGTTCTTCATTCTTTCGGATCCCCGTGTTTCGTTTGTTAGTCTAATGGGGTATACCACTTGCTTCTCTGTTTTTGCTCGGGGTCATAAAACTTATTATTGCTTGTTTTTCCGAGATTATGATGCCTAAGTGATGTATTTTCGATTTGGAGTCATGAGGTCCTGGGTTCAAGAGCGTTATAACTGTACGTTAGTTCATATTGTATGATGTTAGTTTAGTTCCCTGAGGGAGTAAACTTAATATACCCTTTTAAGCTTATTTAGCTGACTAAATAGTAACAAAGGTGAATTCTTTTGTGCCTTTCTTTTTTTTGTTTGGTTTTTTGTTTTTTTTTTGTTTTTTTCCTGTTTTTTTCTTTTTTTTTAAAGCTTATTTTTTTTTCATTTTTTTAAATGGACATTAGTGCGAGTATTGCTATTATTTTAGTTTGTGA
>JABUQX010064981.1:7500-13473 GCA_015478945.1 Trachelipus rathkii
ATATATATTTCTCTTTGGTTTAAATTTACATAAAAAAAAGCCTCTTAACTTTTCTCCTTCCTCTCAACGACTACAAGTACTTGATTACAATGTCAATCCTTGTTGATTATTCCTTTCCGTAAGTAAAAACAGAAGTGCCTGCCGTAATTCCGACAGGCACTAGGAGTGCCCATTTTTTTTTTTTTACCGTGATTTCTCTCTCTCGTTAAAAACAGCCACCTAATCGAAATCGATCCGGAGAGGCAAAATGGAACTCTTTAGCTCAAAGAAGTAAAAATAAGTGATGGGAAAAGTGGGATGAAATAATGAGTTTGTCGATAGATTCAACAGAGAAAAAAAAAGGAGACAATAGTTTAGAATCTCTCTCTCTCTCTCTTTCTTTCTCTTCTCTCTCTCTCTCCTCGTCGTCTCGTCTTCTCTCTACTCTCTCTCTCCTCTTCTCTTTTTTTTTTTTTTACCATACAAAGTAGAAAAAAGACTGAGCGCGTCTTGCACATTAAATTCAGAGACTAATAGAATATATATATATATGTGACGGCAGGATTTCTCTTGCCCTCACAATAATTATGTACAGCCTCTCAATTCAGTTTGGCTCTGCATATCACAATTTTACTATTAATATTTATTATAGTATGGAACAATATTTAACAACCTTTTGTAATGGCACTATTTTTTTTGTAGGAAGAGTGAGTCACGCCGCAATGCCTGCCCCCAAAATCCCTGCCATTTCGAGGGAAGGAAGGCAGTTAGGCTTCAAGATACAAGAAGAGAAGTCGCATTGTGTGTCGGCTTGTTAAAAGGCCGGAAATTTGTGTTTGAATATAAAAATTATGATATTAACCTTCACCCATATTATTAATGACTGTGGAACTGAACACCATTGTGTTAACTGTTAATATTGATACCATTATTTAACCACCTGATTTAATTAGTCTTAGAAATAAAAATAAAAAGTAATTACTCCCTTTCATTATCACTGTATCTAACTTCTCAAAGGATTGATACAAAGAATGGTAACCTCCAGTGTGACATTGAACACCCATACCTAACTGATGTGAAGAGTGTCAAACAGTGAATTAATTCAAACAGTGCCTAATTAAGACAGTGAAGTGAAAACAAACGCAAAATCCTAATAAACAAAATTCTAATCAGTGAAAAAAAAGTGCCGATCCCCCGAAAAAACAGTGAAAAGAAACCCTATCACAATAGGCTTAAAAACTTTTCCCTAACAAGAAAAAAAAAAAAAAAAAAAAAAAAAAAAAAAAAAAAAACCGTTAAGAATGCCGAGTTTAAAAAGAAAGTCGCTCAGAGTCCAAACGAAGAGAAGCAACGTAGCTATTGTGACTCGGTCTCAATCATCAAGACCCCATCACACTCCCCCAGAAGCCCCTCCTATCGAGGGGGTAAATGAAGAAGATGACGCATCACAATACGAAACAGACTCGGAAAATGAAACTCAAGAAGGGTATGAAGCAACAAACCTGGTGAAGAGTCATCCTTCCCCCAATCTCTTAGGGAGAAAAGGAAGAAAGAAGAATCTCCCGCTCAATGCCATTCCCCCCTTCAACGAATTCAATGCCTTAGAGTGGATTCGGCAAACGACAATGATCTTTAACCTTAATGAAATCATCGATCAAAGGGAGAGGGTAAGGCTTTTGGCATCAAAATTACCAAGCAAGATTACAAATTCGTTGAAACTTCCCCTAAAGGACGATTGTTATACTAAACTAGTCAAGGTAATAGAAAAACTTTATGCACCATCGCTAAGAACTCAGATAGAAGAAGTCTTTCAATCAGGGATGAGGGAGGGAGAGCTCCCATCCGATTATGCAGTTAGAATAAAAGAAATGCTTGGATTATCCACTTTCGATTCGATAACAGACAACGATGCTAAATTTATTAGAGAACTCTTTCTCTTACGATTGCCTAAGCAATTACAGATCTCCCTCATGACAACAGAGAAAAACCATGATTTTGAGGAATTAATTGAAATAGCCGACGACATTTTCAACAAATTTTTCTCCCCAAACGGTGCTCGCCAATCCCCCGCGGTGGGGGGAAACGAATGGCAATCTGTGAACGCCATGCGACCAGCAGAAGAAAAAGTCACCAATTCACTCAACAGAGAGACTTCAGTACAGGAGAGGGAGATAAGTCGACTGATAATCTCTCATGAAAAGTCGGCCGAAGAAATGAAGTCACTAGCCAAGAGCGTCATAGAGCTCGCGAAGACGCTGTGTCAGAATGCGAAGAACTCCCCCACCCCCAATAATGATCAAAATTCAAGAGGAAGGAATTTCAACCGATCAACTTATAACAACGTTGCTGCTGGCCCTAGTACAGAAGGCCTTTGTAGGTTTCATAGGAAATTTTTGCACCATTCATTTCGATGTGAGGGTCGATATTGTCCAATGTACACCTTGATATCGCAACCCCCGGCAACTCCTCCACCCCCACAACAGAACGTCAACATTTCAAAAAATGGAAAGGCTGGTCCGTGAGGCGACTCCCGGGCCAGATGGGGGTGAATATTGGGGGGAACGACGCTTTTGTGAGTAGAGACCTTTGTGATTGTTTACCCTGTAACTTTTGTATGAATAAATCAAATTTTGGGCGGGGAAATATTAATTTTAACTATAGTAGAAGACGTTATTATAACAATAATCATAATAACAGTAGAAATTATAGTCGTAATTATAATAATAGAAATTACAGTAACCATAGTATTGACGATTTTTATAATAATAATTGCTATGGTAACGAAAATATTAGTTGTAACAATAATAATTATAATAATAATGCACGTGTCGGTTATAATAATTTCTATAATAATAATGAGCATGCTAATCTTAATGGCCATAATAGTAATAGGTATTTTAGTAATAATTGTAATTATATTAATCGTGGGTATGATGGAAATGTTAATTATGTCAATAGATTTAAATGGAGTAGAAATATCACTTGTAAGGATGATCAAGGGCAGGGGGGGATTCCTAGTGATTCACCCCCTCCCCCACAGAAGTCGCTTGTCACTGAGTCAGTAGGAGTAGAGTCATTTTCAACTTTAAATTGTAACATCAACGCGCAATGAATGAGGTTTATTAACAATAATAGCAATAATAACAATAATGATTGTAAGAACTAGGAATGATAGTCGTAGTGATGGCAATAACGGTTTTGTAAGTTCTTATAATTGTATTGGAAATAATAACGCTGTGACTTTTGAAAACAATAGCTTTGTGAATGAGTCGCTGCCTCCACCGACGGAGTCAACCTATCCCCCTACCCCAGTCACTGGGGAGGAGGCGGGAATGGAGGCGATTCTGACTTGTGAATCTATACTTATTGATAAAAATAATGATAAAAATGAATTTGTAATTAATGAAAGGGGCGAAATTCCCTTTCTGAAAATGAATTGTATTAATTTTAGAGATGAAGGAGATTCTTTTCCTTCCGATAAGCATGAGGGATCATTAATTTTAAGGAATAATGCATGTGACTTATCTGATAATGCTGTGGTGGAGTTTCTGGCAACTCAAGCTAAAATTCGTTGGCCAGCTATTAAAGAAGTAGTTTTTTGATAAATTTCGTATTATATTTTCGGACGCACTAACAATGAGAACTTACTTACTAGATAGACTGTGGGATTGCTCGAAAACCTTTTAATTGCTTTACTACTGATATTGGACTAAAGGAGGCAGGCCGCCTGATTGGAGTGCCAGCGGCCGCGACAGGGAGGCTTGCTATCCATACTTTTATAAAAATACAATTGGGAAATAAAAACTAAAAAAGTTTGAACTTGGGGGTGGCAGACTTAATGTATCTTTGCATGCCTACGCTTCAATATTAAATTAACAATGTCCTTAGGCTGCCTTTTTCTCCTTCAAACAAAAACAGAACGGGTTCATACATGACTTAGGTACCATTTTTACTAGATAAATCGCCTGTTCAAGCACTAGACGTAGTAATTTCTTCTTTTTGTAACCGAAGCTTTTGATTTTTTCCAAGCATGTTCGGAACTCTGATCCTCACTGATGTCATCGCGTGCCAATAGCCGCTGTCGTCTTTTAAATATACACGCTTTGCCGCAATTATGAATAGTTTATATCAGATTTAATTAGAAAGTACCAGAGGTTTTTGTTCGTAAATCGCTTATAGAAGGCACCTAAGTTTAGATTTTTAAACGCAATGATCAAGCTCAAAGATGGCACTTTTACTTTGTAGCAAAGTACCGGAGGAAAAGGGGGCGGGGTTATTTTTGACAGCGTGAGGAACAACTTCGTGCTGCATCAGTCCACGAGCTTAAATAGGTAATGACTATAGGGGAGGGGGGAGGGGGGGGTAAGGATTGTACTATTGGAAGGGGGGTTGAAGATTGCACTGTTGATGAGGGGGGAGGGGAGAGAGAAGAATGTCCTTTGAAGGAAGAAATTTTGTGCGAATTGGCGGCAAATTACCCTTACCATGTGGATGTCAGCGGCCCGCCGATACAATTGAAGAGTAGAAGCATAGCTCCACATCTTTTTGAGAAGGCTAGGGAGGAAATCAATAAATTATTGGACGCGGGGGTCATTTCGCGGGGGAGAAGCAATTGGGGATTTCCAACTAGCTTTCTACCAAAGTCGGACGGAAGGGTTCGGTTAGTCGTTGATCTGAGGTTATTGAACCAGAGGTCAACCTCTGACAATTTTACTCTGCCTAAGATTAAGGATATTTTATTGCAATTGCAACATTGCAGATTGCTAACACGGCTAGACGTTCGGCAAGCTTACTATAACGTGCCAATCAGCGAGGAAACAAAGAAATATTTCACTATTACTTGTCCTTTTGGTAACTACAGCTTTAACTATTTAATACAAGGACATAAGTGTTCTTCTAGTGCCTTTCAGCGCTTCATGTCAATTTTGCTTGGGGATTTAAGGAATGTTTTTGTTTATTTAGATGACATTTTAATTGCCAGTTCGACTCTTGAAGAACATGTTGCAATGTTGGAGAAAGTTTTAGAGAGATTAAGATATATGAAAATTTATATGAATCCAAAAAAATGTGTACTTGCGGTCGGAGAAACAGATTTCTTAGGTTTCAACATTAGCGAGAAGGGCGTTAGGCCTAGCAAAGAGAAGATCAATGCAGTGGTGAATGTTGCAAAACCAACAACTATCAAACAGCTTAGGGCCTTTCTCGGTCTATATAACTTCTGCCGAATCAATATAGTAGGGGCGGCTCAATTGTTGCAACCCCTAACGAAAATGTTGAAAGGAAAACCCGCCTCCAATAAAAGGATTTCCTGGGAAGTAGAAGCCGAGCGAGCGTTTCTAGAAGCTAAAGCGGCATATGGTGAGTGCCACCCTATTGTCGTTCCCTGATGAAAAAACTGAGTTACTATTATACACGAAGGTTAGCGAGCTTACTATAGCCAGCGCACTTATGGAGGAAGAAAATAATCAAACAAAGATTTTCGCGCTTTACAGTACTATACTTTCTGAGGTGGAAGTGGCACTACCACAATTAGTTAAGGAATTATTATGCGTCAATAACAGCTTACAAAAATATGCTTACTTAATTGCCAATAAGAGAATCACTGTCTGTACTAGCAACAGTGGGTTAATCACAGCTTATATGAAAAAGAGTGCCGAAAAAATTCATAATATTCGAGAGGTAAATTTATTGAATGCCATTGCAAATTTTGACGTTGAATTTAAATTGGTCTCTAAGGCTAAAAATAAATTGGCTATAATTTTAACAGAATTGGCTAACGAAAGAGATAAAATTATAGAGGCTGGGGAGTTGCAATTGCAACTGGCTTGTATAAAAGATGGGGAGTGGGCGTGGCCAAAACAAAATACTATGGAGACGGAGTTACAACTGGAGGAGGAGTTTAGTGGATGGAATTCTCTGAATTCCGTAGTGGAAGGGTTAAGCCCTTTAACTCGGACCTTAAAAGAACAAAACTTACTGGAGTATTATAATAAT
>JABUQX010064982.1:0-5000 GCA_015478945.1 Trachelipus rathkii
TTATATATATATATTGTATATAAATAATATATATATTATATATATTATATAAAAATATATATATATATATATATATAATTATAAATATATATATATATTATTATATATACATATATTATATAATTATATATATATATATATTATAATATATTATATATATATATATATATATAATATATAATATATATAGATCCTCTGCATCTATACCACCTTACGAAGTCGTACCTATTATATACTATATATATAATATATATCTAATATATATAATATTATATAAATTCAGTGGCAATATACTATTATACATATATTTATAGCTAGTAAACCTCTCTCAACGTCGTTATAGCTCATTGAATATCTAAATAACGCTAGGAGATCTCCAGACCCTTTCAGAATCATAATTCCACGTCGTTTACTATTTACCTATACTGTTGACCCTACTCATTAAGTTCCAGCTAGATCTACTGCAGCGACCTGTGCCGATCTTCGTACGCGTGGCTAATTAGATGTTTTTTTGCTTAAGGGTTCATTCATACTTCATCAAACTCAATATATTACGCGCTACGATCTACAATTCCTCATATCATCGTCGGTACATATCGATACTGGCCCAGGGTTTATATATATATATATTATTGTATACATATATATATATATAGTAGGTATATATATATATATATATATTTTAGATTTATAAATTATATAGACTTACAGCCTGCAGCATTCTTTTAATCACCAACTCTGGCTTCTACTGCTGCTCTGCGTCCGTCTAGTCAATCTTATCCTCAGCAAGCATAGGACGCTCTAAGTACTGATTAACCTTATAGTACTTACGGTGACGACCCACGATGGAACCCACGTCTGTGACGGTGCATAAAACCTGTGCGTCATTCATATTGCAACTGTTCGCACCATTTTTATTTCAATTCCTGTTATACCCCTCTGCGCACCAGCTAATTTACACAGACCGCACCACTCGAATTATCTCATAGCATAGTAATCCAGGAGCTGAAACAATCGGTGTTTGCCGAAATTCATAGCCCTTGATTCGTACATTTCCGTGAGTGATTACAGAGGCGTTCGTAATGTATCAGAATATGTCTCTTCCGTATATATTATATATATAATATATCCTCCTTAATTAAGATGCACCTGGCGACAACTTACCACTCTCAATATTAATAAGCGCATGTCTTTAAGTAATGCTTGCTACAGTAATGGTTGAATGCCACAACGCGAGCTACCGCCTTAACGTGGCTCATGAGCACGGATAGTAATATATATTATATCATAACACTATAATATATATATATATTTATATGAATATATTATATATCTAAATATAAATATATATATACTATATAATATAGTATATATAATAATATATAATATATATATAATATATACTATATATATAATAATTTACATTACATATTATATATAACTATTATTAATATATAGTATGATATATATATATATTTATATAATAATATATATATAATATATATATATAGATAATATAAATGAATTTACTAGCAACATAAACTTACCAATCATCCTTATAATTACGCACATATTATATATAATATAGTGAGTATAAATATATTAATTATATATATATATATATATATATATATATATTTATATATATATATACGTATAGTATATATATATATTATATGTAAGATATATATATATATAAATATATTATATATATTATATATATATATATATAATATATAGTATAATATATATATTATATATATATATATATCTATATATATATAGTATATAGGGTACATAGTAGATATAATATTATACTATAATATATATACTATATATAATTATAATTGTATTTAACATATATATAATAGTGTATATATTATATATATATATATATGTATATACAGATCATATATATATATATATATACATTTATATATACTATATATATAAATAATATATATTATATATAGATATATATATATATATTAATATACTATATATATATATATATATAAGTATATTTATATTATATTATTTAATAAATAATTATATATATATATATACTAATAATATAGTATATAAAATATACTTACGTCTATATAATATATATATATAATATATATCTATATATATATATATATTTATATTATATATATATAAATATTAATTATATATATATATATATAATAAATATAACTATAATATATATATATAAATATATATATATAATATATATATATTATAATATATAATGATGGAAGTGGAAGTAGACACACATAACTTCACTTGGGAAGATACACAAACTGATTATTACTCAGATTATGAGTCGACATGTTCACTATGCACTATTAATATTATGTTTTTAAATTAAAAATTAAAACACTTACTACTGATGGATACTCGGTCGTCTTTTTTCAAATGACAGATGTAATTGCAATAGCCTCTTTAATTAGACTTGCTAATTATAAAAAAGTAAATACTTTGATAGCAATTAGGCCTTGTTCACATTACAATTACAACTAATTAGTGTTAAATTATTTTCATACATAATTTCAATTTTGAGACATATTACTAGTAAACATGATATTACGACCATTATTTAGAAAATAATTTCAGACATTATAATCTATTTATTTTAATTGGTTTTAATATCATCTGAATGTTAATATTTATTACTTTAAACTCTCACTGAAAAGCATAAAATATAAAAGATAAATTAATTATTTTAAATGAAAAAAAGGCGTGAAAGGCAGTTCTTTCTGTATAATACATTACGCAATGCCAACTTCACATCATAAAGTAATATAACCTATATATATAATATATAATAAATATATATATATAGTATATATATACTTAATATATTAATATAATATATACTATATATATACTATATACATATATTAATATATATATATAATATATATATGTAATATATATCAGAACTATATATATATATATATATATATATATATATATATATAATATATAATATATATAATATATATATAGCTATATATGCTATTATATATATATATATTATATAGTATATATATATATATATATATATAAATATATATATATTATATATATATATATACTATCTAATTATATATATAATACTATTATATTCTATATAATAAGTTACATATATTATAATTATACTAGTAATAACAGACATAATATATATATATATATAATTATTATTATTATTACTAAAATATATATATACTATATAATATATATTATATTATATTATTATTATATTATTGGATACAAGAGTATATATCTTATAGTACCCTAACTACAAAACACTACAGAATAAAATACCATACCAAAACAACCCACAACTCACCCCAACACGTATAAATATATATATAAATTATAATTATAGTAATTATATATATATATATATATATAATATATATTATATAGATATTATATATATATATATATATATATACTATATATATATAATATATATATAAAATATTAATATAATATATATTATATATAGATATATATATATATATATATATAAATATATAGTATAATATATAATATATATATAATTATATATAAATATATATATATATATATAATGGCCCACAGCCGAGCTAAATAGGAAGTGAGTAATAGCACCCACTTGGAAAGATACACAAACTGATCATACTTAATTTATGAGTCGCCATGTACTATGATATAATAAATTTTGTTTAAATCAAAGACTAAAAGCACCTACTTTACATTGACGGAGCCTCTAGCATATTTTTCAAACGACTAGGTAATTGCAATAACCTGTTAGTTAGACTCGCAAATTATAAAAATATACATATTTTAATGACATCTAGGCCTTGTCCAAAATACAATGACAACTGATTAATCATAAGTTAACTTTCGTATGTGTGATAACTAATTGTCAGAGTCTAACTCAAAAGACTCTTCCTTATAGTCAGAACGTGCATGTGATGAAACTTGTTTCTTCAAATGCCTAACTGTCAATTTATACGAAAGCACTAATACGAAAATAAAAATGTTTGTTTATCAAATTTGAACACTTAGAAAGTTTATTGATTGCTAACCTTAAGTGTTTCCCCCTATGACCCCAGTTTGTGGGAAACTGCTCTAGCACATTTATTAATATCTGAGAGATATTTTGCAAGATTGACCCTCAATTAATTTGCCTCCCCTTGTTCCTAAACATGGCTATTGAAAGCGTGTAAATAAAGGGAAATTGGGAAATAGTAGAAAAAATGTTTCAGATTTTGCCAGTAGAGTACATGAAAAAATAGGTATAGTGGGTAAATTTAGGCCAATAAAGCTAACAAGTACAAAAGGGAAACGGTGTTAAAATTCGTGGTCCACAAACCTTTCTCAAGAAAAAAGGTTTATAACTAGAGAATTTAGAATTTTTTTGTGATAAAGAGGGAGAAAATAAAAGAAAAAGAAGAAAGAAAAACATAGCAAAAGAGAAAAAGCGAGAGAGAGAGAGAGAGAGAGAGACGGAGAGCACATGTGCGAGGAAGGGAGATGGCGGGGAGGGAGGAGGAGTCAGGAGAGCGGCGCGACAACGAGGGGAGGGAGGAGAGATGAGAAGAAGAGAGAGAGAGTGAGGAGATGGAGAGGAAGCAATCGAGAGCTGGTCGTGGAGCGAGAGAGGGAGAGAGATGAGGGAGGGAGACGAGACGAGAGGAAGAGAGAGATCCGAGAGAGAGAAGAGAGAGAGAAGAGAGAGAGACGAGAGAGACGAGAGACGAGAGAGAGGAGATGAACGCAGAGAAGATGAGAGACAGAGGAAGAGAGAGAGGAGATGAGAGAGAGAGAGATTTGAGAGAGAGAGAATGAAAACTTAACTAATTAAAAGAATTAATTATAAATATCATTCCTTTAATAAATGAACAAATCTTCCACAAATAACACAAGTGACTAAACCTTTTTACTAATATATATTAGAAATAATCTTACCCGTTACGTATCTACATTTAAACAAATTTAAG
>JABUQX010064982.1:30000-37500 GCA_015478945.1 Trachelipus rathkii
TTTTGATGATATTTTTCTGCAAGTTTGGAATTGGTAATATATTAGTAAATGTGTTTTTATTTGCGTTTATGTGCAAGTATTTTTGTTTTGCTTTGCGTAGAGTTTTATTTACCATGATTTGGGGATAGTCTATCTTGTTAAATATGTTTTTTAAAATTTTTATTTCAGATGCTAAATGTTGAGGGCTACAAAGTCTAAAGACACGTAAAAAAAGATTGCTTAAAACGGTAGTTTTAGTCGAGACATCATATGCAGAATACCAGTGGATATAGGACGGATTTAAAGTGGGTTAACGATAGATATTAAAAGATGGGAAATGGTCATTGGTCCAGGTAATTAGTAAATCAAGAAAATGTATTTTGTTTTCGTTAGCTATTTCTATTGTAAATTTTATATCAGGATGAATGTTATTAGTAAAGTCTAGAATTATGTTTGTGTTAATATCCTTCGTAATAAGGGCAAAAATATCATCTACATAACGGACACCAAGACTATGGAAGAGAATATTAGGAAAAAATATGGTCCAATTTTAGCAATTTCTATTAAATGAGAGGTTAACTGAAAAACATGGAGGAGAGAATGAAAATGAAGCCCATGCATAATCCTGAAATCTGTTTATAGAATTTATCTTGAAAATTGAAGTAAGAGTGACCAAGGGTAAGGGTGATTAATTGTTTTATGATAGGAAAAAAAATAGAAAGTGAAGTTACTGCTGGATAGGTAATGTAATGTTCGAGTAAATTAATGATGAAGTTCACAGGGACTTTTGTAAATAAAGACTACGTAAAAAGGCTTACCCTTCGGCGGAGGATTTGCAGAACTCTGTCATTTTAATATCATATACTTGGACAAATTTTACCCAAATTCTTTATGTGAGAAGTTGAAATATTACCCTCTAAAGAAGGTATTTTAATTGGGAAGAAAGCCATTTTGATAAGTTTTAGAGTGATATCATAGGAATCCTCTGATGATTGGATTCAACGAATCGAGAGGCTCTCAGGTATATTTTCTTTGTCGTAATGTTTTTTGATGGAATCTTCCAATAAAAATTTTGACATTGAGGAGGGAAAGGTAGAGCTTTAGAATTTTTGAATCTAGGTTTTTTTTTGTTTCATGGGAAGGATTTTTGACACAGGGGACTTTATTGAAAATTTTCTCTGAAAGTTTTTTAAAGGGGTTTATCTGTTAATGAGGTGAAAAGTGTTTGTGTAGATAAAACTAGATTTTTGTAAGGGTGAGTTCTGTGGGTATTCATAATATATCAATTATTTGGTATAACCTATGTCCCGAACATGAGATGGTGATATCTTCCTTATGTTAACTGCTTGTATAGTTTGAGTAGGTCGTTAAAAAGACTACTTGCAATAGTGAGAAGAGTGAGGAGAATTTATAAGTTATGAAACAAAGAACCTTCTCCACTCAGATCCGTAGATTAGAACAAGCAAACAATAACTTGTGTGCACCTAACTTGATTATCCATGGTGTGTGGCATTGGTTCCGCGGTTTTCTATATATTCAATTGTTTTTAGCACTGTTTCAGGTAGCTTGTGCGAAACTAAGTCCAAAGAAAAGAGGGATTTTTCTGTACGGTTTAGGTTATAATTTGAAAGATTTCTAATGATATCTGCGTTTGAATGAGTGGTCCAGGTACTGATATTAAAAAGGTAATCCAATTTTTTTTCAAATGGGTGTTACATAATGCTTTTTTCTTGTCCTTGTTATGATAATCATTGTACAAAAGTTTGGAAAAAAGATTTAGATCATCATAATTATTGAAATAGTACTGTTACAAATGTTTTGAAATTGAGTATGTTTTATTTTTTCTAAAATTCTCCTTGTTTTAGATTTTCTTGGGTTTTATTATGACCGGTTGAATTCTGTTAATTTTCTAGAAGACTGTCTGATAAAATTATAATTCTTCTGGAAAACTATATTCATTTTTGATTTCACAAGTATAAACTTCTAGAAGTGAATCTATTTGGAATTAGCAATCTTCTAGGCAATTTTGTAAAAAAAACGTTACATTTTGTAAGGTTAGCTGAAATTAGGGAGTGTAAGTATCTGTAGGACAACTTCTTTAAGGCGTAATGTAAGCTCAAAAAGATAATTACCTCTTGGTAGTAATCGGGTTCATATTTGTAGAAGAAAGGAAGTAACGAACAAACTTCCGCGAGAGAGGTATTATGTCTTATAAAGGTACATTGAATTTATATTTTGCTTTCCCCACATTCTGAGTAATAATAGATTTAAAGACGGAATCATGTAATTACATTTAATGACCATAAGTGTAAATATTGTAAAATAACCTTAACGTTTTTAGCACCAAATAAAAGATAAATGACATATTATTTAGAGAAATTCAGATCCTAAGGTTGGTGGGTCGTTTACACGGAACACCACTTCGTTCAGGACTGTAGAAGAAGGAAAGAAAAGAGAAAGATTCAGACTAAATTGTGTACATTCTCTTCATTTGATCTATCTACTTGGTGTCTTGCTTTGAAGGTCTTCATAGTGATATAATGTTTGATTACGTTACCAGAGATAGTGTAAATTATTGTGTTATAAACAGTAATCTTTTACTACACATTGGCTCAAAAGAAGGGCCGATTCTTTTATTAGATACAGTTGAGTAAGAGTATTCGTCTATGTGCGTCATCTCTCCTTTTTGAGTAAATTATAATCTATTGCTATTTTTAATGAGTGAAAATAGATTCTGTATAAATTTTCTATTTTCCTGTATCAAGTTTGATGAGAGTGTAATGTATTAGCTGTTAATAATGTGACCTGGAGTTTTGACGGTGCTTGACTAAAGATGATGATTGGTTTGTCAAACTTTAAATCGTTTTTGTGTTGGTATATTCTGATGTTGAAGTTATTTGTTTCACTGTATAAATAAGGTGAGTCCTTTAATTAAGTTTATTGTATATATATATAATAATTATATAATATATATATATATATATATATAATATATTTACTATATATATACTAAGTAATGATAAAGTCTAAATATATATATAATATATATATTATAATATATAATATAGAATATATTATACATATAATATATATAATGATATAATATATATAATATATTTCCGCACTCTTTGTTTAGTTTAATTAGCTGCTAGGATTTAAATGCACAATGTGTAGAGTTAAATGTTATTATGATTATGGCGATTTGGGATATTATATGATAGGGTCATAATATGTTGACAGAGAGAATGATATATTATTGATCTGTAGAGAAGTGAGAAATTGGATAACTAGTTAGAAAAATGTTATTATTAGTTGGTTATAGTGTTAATGAAGTAATTTCATTGTTTTTTCTTGTAGAGTGTAGAGCTTGTAATTGACAGATGATCTGGCTTTATCATATATGAAGAAGTTTTTGTTGGCTAAGGAGGGTGGAGGTCGGAGATGTGCAAATGTTGAGGCTACAAGGTATCTGAAGAATTTGTCTAAGAACTTTCAAAATATATTTGGAAAAACGAGCTCGGAAACAGAGAGCAGTGGCATGAGGTAGATCGAATAATGACATATTTTCTTATGAGGCATTATCTACATCAAGATGGAGAAGGAATTTTTCAACAAAACCTTCTTTCCTGCGAGATTTTTGAACGCCTTACTCAAACTACCAAAGAAAGGATAAAGAAGTATCACCATCTCAGGCGTTCGGTAACAAAGGTGGCAAAATTTAATGTAATAAATTAATATATTAACTATCAGCGGGATGTACTTACCTACAAATATTCATATATAACCTACTTAAAGATCAGCGATACACTTTACATCCCCCTATTTTTTATCTCTAATAGCGGAAACACTAACAAAAACATCTCTAAACCTTGTCTTTAATAAATTCTTCAATTAAATCATCCACAGAACAAAAAGACCATTAGTTTGATTTTTCAACGCCTGTGGTTGTATCTTGTCAAAATTTTATTCCATCCCAAAAATCCACAAAAAAATATACCCTTAAGACCTATCGTTTCCAATATCAATTGTATCACCCAAACCTTATCCAAATGGCTTTCTTCCCAATAAAAAACCTCTCGTGGGTAATAATTCAACCTCTCATATAAAGAATTTGGAACATTTTATCCAATTAGTTCATAATAAAAAAATTTAAAATTTCACCGTAGTTAGCTTTCACGTAGTTTCTTTATTTACAAAAGTCCCGGTGAACTTCACCTTTGATTTACTCAAAAAACATTTTACACCACATCCCACACAGTAACTTCACTTTTCAACGTTCTTACCCTACCATTAAACAATTAATCACCCTTACCCTAGATCACTCTTACTTCAATTTTCAAGATAAGTTCTATAAACAGATTTCAGGATTATGTATGGGTTCATCCCTTTCCCAGTTTTCAATAATATATTCATGGAGTTTCTAGAAATTTACCATTTTTTCGTAAATTTCATTCCATAGTCTGGTTCCGTTATGTAGATGATATTTTTGCCCTTATTCCGAAGGAATAGTTCTAAACTTTATTAATAACATTCATCGTGATATAAAATTTACCATAGAAATAGCTACCGAAAACAAAATTTTATTTTTTGATTTACTATTTGCCTAGACCAATGACCATTTTCCATCCTTTAACATCTATCGTAAACCCACTTCAAATCCGTCCAATATCCCACTGGTATCTGTACATGATGCCCCATTCCCCCCTTTCCACA
The DNA here is from genome assembly GCA_015478945.1 of Trachelipus rathkii. Lineage (NCBI taxonomy): Eukaryota > Metazoa > Arthropoda > Malacostraca > Isopoda > Trachelipodidae > Trachelipus > Trachelipus rathkii. The sequence goes on from JABUQX010064982.1 coordinate 34,693, forward strand.
AAACTGCCTGTTTTAAGCAATCTTTTTTTACGTGGCTTCAGACTTTGCAGCCCTATACTTATTTAAGAGCATCTGAAATAAAAATTTAAAAAACATATTTAAAACAAAGGAATCACTATGCTTTCCAAATTTCTATCGAGTTAATAAAAGCTCTACCAAAGCAAAACAGAAATACCAAATACATAACTACTAATCAATCACATTCTCAAAATAATGTTACCAGTTCAAACTTAACAGAATACAATATCAATCAGTAACTATATTAATCCTTAATAATATCACAAACACCGTAGAACAAACAACATAACCTTAAAACATGCATTAAAACCTAGTAACAAAAACCTAAACAGTAAGAATCCTGTATACATACAATAATAAACTGCTGCAACAACTACCCCAAAAAGTACCTATTGGCGATAACCTATTAACTAGTTAAACATCGTCAAACTTCCAACCATTTAATTAACACCAACACATCTTCCTTCATAAAACCGATACAGGATACAGAAAACAGAAAATTTATCGAATCTTTTAGCGCGAGAGAGTCATTAAAATTTAGTAATAATGGGATCCAATTTTACAAAAAAGGAGATAATCAACCGATTCATATATGACGAAATTTACCACTAATGTATCTACTTAAGGAGATTTGGCCCGCTTTGAGCATATTTATACTAAAAATGTTTATAACACATAAATAATAAATATCCTTGACGTATCAATCTTTATCTCACTATGAAGAACTTAAAAGAAGACCAAAGTAGTCCAGATCAATAATAAGAGAAGCTAATATATTTAAGTCTGATACTTTCTTCTCTTGCTTTCAAGTCCTGAAGAAGTGGGTTCTCGTAAGCCTAACGAAGAATAGGCCCCTGAAGTCTTTAAAATATTTAATATTAAATTATATTATTCTTATTTAATAAATTAAATTAAAAAATCATCCACTATGTGTTTTATTAAATAATTTAATTAAGTTCCATCTTTAATTTTTACCTCAAGGGGGAAGCAAATATTCTATACCTTATTTTATAGACTAATCGTAGGTTTTATGTAGTTAATTTCTCTCTCTCTCTCTATCTCTATCTATCTCCTATACACTCATTACTCTCTCTCATCTCATCTTCATCTCTCTCTCCTCTTCACTCTCTCTCCTTCTTCTCTCTTCTCATCTCTATATATATATATATATATATATATATATATTATATATATATATATATAATATATATATATATATATATATATATATATATATATATATATATATTATATTATATATATATATAATATTACGAGATATATATATATTGATAATTATATATATAATTATATATATAATAATAATAATAATTATATATATATATAATGAGTAATATATTTGATATATAATTATAATACTATATATATATATATATATATATATAATATATATATATATATATATATATATATATTTATATAATATTATATATATATTATATATATATATATATTATATATATATATCAATATATAAATATAATATATTATATATATATATATAGTTATGATATATATATTAGTATATATAGATATATATTATAATAATTATATTATAATTATTAATGTATATATTTATATATAGATAGTATATATATATAGTATTAGTATATTCTAGTCTAATAATAATAAGTAATAATATAATAATATATTATAATAAATACTATGAAGTAAGTGTATATATATATATATATATGTATATATATAAAATATATATATATATATAATATAAGTATATATATAATATTTATATATAATATATATTAATAATATATTATAATATATATAATATTATATATATATATATATAATTTATATATTTATTATATATATATATTATAATATATTATATATATATACTATATATATAGTATATATATATATATATATTAGAAGTATAGTATATAGTATATATATAATATATAGTATATAATATATATTGTGTTGATATATTTGTATATATATAATTTATGGATATTATAATACATATATGTATATTTAAAGTATATATATAATTTATATATATATATATATATATATAAATATATACTATATATATATTATATATTCTATTATATATATTATATATTATATATATAAATACTACTATAATATATATATATAATATAAGAGTATACCTATATAATATATATATATATATACACATATATAATATATATATTATAATTAATATATTATATATATATATATATATATAAATATATAATATATTATATAATATATATTACGTAATATATAAATATATGATTGTAGTTATAGTATATATTATAGTATATTTAATATATATATATTAGTATAGATATAATGAGTATATAATATATATATAATTATATATACTATATATATATATATATATATATATATAGTATAATAGAAGTATATATATAAAAAAATGATATATACATAATATATATAGAATTATGAATATATATATATATGAGATATTATTTATTTAGTATGTATGGGTTTATATATATTATATAATATATATATATATAGATTATATATATATATATAATAAGAAGGACAGTATATATATTAATATATATTAGTATTATATATTATTATAGATATAATTAAATTAAATTAGTTTATATATATATATATGTGTATTATTAGTATATATATATATATTTAAATATAAATACAGTAATATATATAATTGTATAAGTTATAGTATTATATATATATTATATAATATATAATATATATAAGTATATATATATATGTATATATATATATAGTATA
>JABUQX010064983.1:0-20000 GCA_015478945.1 Trachelipus rathkii
TTGTAACATACTTATTGCCTATCATCAGTTGTCACCCGGATCATTACTCAAGTTAAAGACCCTTTTTTCTTTTTTTTTTGGTGTGGGAGGAGGGGAGAATATGATAGCTTATAAATTAATTTTTAAAATTATGTCAAATGAAAAAGATCTGAACGAAAAAAAAAAATAAATAAAAAAAAAATCCCATAACATTTTGTAGCATTAAATTATAGCGGGATCTTGCAGAGTCAGGACCTTTCTGTGTTACAATATGGATTGCGGCTGTCCTGCTATTTTCGGTTAGCATTTTTAAAAACCTTTTTGCAACTGCTTGTTTTTATCTAGAGTAAAACGCCCGCCAGTGTTTCTCTACTACGAATCAAATTGACTCCCACACATTAATTGGGTATATAAATACATTAATATCTATATTTATTGTGTTATAGTATAGTACACTTATCGATCGCTATACTAAATATACCGTTGGGATGAGCTGTACTTAACTACCCAGATTAGGTATAACATGCTACCTATATATATGTGCACTTCTAGTACTTCTTATATGTACGTGTGTACTTACGTGATATACCATATAACCCTAACCTCAGTCTAGCGAGTATATATATAACCACGCGCCCTAGTATATGCTATTAATATACGTATAACATACTAATTATACTCTAGTCATATATATATGTCATTATATAAAGGTAGATGCAGTTTACTTTATAAGCCGGCCCACACTCGATACGGGAGTCCGGCGAACTCATGAATCTAATACAAATTTTTTTACAAGGTATAGCCTCTTATAGTACGATAATAGTATGCTCTTTAGGGGGAAATGAAACTGCTTTTTCCCATACTAACTTAACCGTAATGTCGCCCCTTAAACACGCGCAGAAAAATGAAGAGCTAAGTTAATGCACTTTCGCCCCGCTTAAACCATCCTACTTTATGTTATTCATTAGATGGCTACCCGTTGAACTTTTTTTTTTGATTGCTACCTCCCGTTCCGTCCTACCATGCATCTCCAACACCCCATCGTCACCTTCCCTGTCTCATTTCCTGCGTCTCCATCTACCTCAGTACGAGCGGCGGCTATATCCCGCTGTGTGGACGTGTCTTATAAGTCTAACCATTTGCTCATCCCTTATACACCTGCTTAATATTAGTATACTCAATTCTTATAGTTTTACCTTTTATATTAAATGATACCTATATCCCTTCATATAGCTATTGCTACCTCAGTATACTACCCTACGTTACTATTTCTATAATATAGTATTAGTATCTTATATACTATATTATCTAGTTATACATACCTACCTATGAGGCTTATGAGCTAAATATATATAGTATATATATCGATACTTTTACTATATGTATATGTATATGGTCGCTACCTATCTTACTCCACCAACTATCTATTTCGATATTCGATGCTTATATATTCCTATATACTATATATATACTATAATCTATCAATGATGCCATAGTTATACTAACTGCCATTCCTATATATTAATTATATATAATTATATATTATATTATATTATATTATTATACCATCCTATATAATTATTACTGGATATAAGTAGATTATCTACACCTTATGTCCCCGTTTATGAATTAATATGACGCATCTGCAAATATCAGATTTTGATTTTCACACCACGTAAATAAGCATCAGATTATATTATGACACTCCCAACATGGCGTGACATTATTGTCGGTCAATTTAGCTTGATGCTTTGTGTAAAACTTTAACTACATGACGATGCTCCAAAAATATTTTAAGGCGCCATTGTTCACGTTCATGCGAAGTCTCATCCCTCAGTCGTGCTTAATCTCTCCCTTACTTCATGCGCCCATCGAGCTATGCGTGTGCGGAGCTTCAGCAGTATCTATATAGAACGTTGAGTTACCTCAACCTCTGGGCTCATACATAATTAATATTCCTTTATGAATAAAAACTAATAGAAAATTCCCTTAATCACTATGTCGTTATTGCTTACTTATTATAGTTTCTTTATATATTACTAGTCAACTGGTTTGAACGTATGAGAAGTTAACACATACAGGCTCTTTATTTCGGCAAATTTTTAGGTGTTATATTGATCTATATTTAAAAAAAAAACAAATGTGTCACGAATAAAAATCCCTAACATAGCTGGATCTCTATCTCTGCAAGCCCATTAGAGACATTTAAATCTATTAAATAGTTATGTGTATATAGTATGTAACAGACGCTCACTAGTCACACTCATCGGCCCTCAGTATTGCTCTATCAATGGTCTTATAGATAACGAGATATGTTGAATAGATAGAATGAACTTCACGAAATAACTAATCATAGATAATACATAATATATAATATAATAAGTAGATAATCGATACAACGATAATGCAAATCGACTAGCCTAGAAATAAATACGAACTTGCAAAGATATCAAATGCATAAAGCTATTAAATATGATGCGTTATTAAATACAAAAGTATTATTTTCATTATGTTCATTAAATTTAAATAAGTAAATTAATCTCGTTATAATAAAACATTTAATATAATAACACCTCCTTCCTATTGATCTATGTAAGGTAGTGTTATTCATCAGTTAAGCAATAGATACTCATACTGATGTCCTACCTACTGCGTAACAATGTTTTAAGTAATTACCGAGAAATGTTCAGGCTTATATCATTCCTACCATGTTTCTGCCCCTTACTAGGTCGATTAGCTAATTTAATAATCGATAATTTTCTCTAGATAGCAAAATCTATATACTATACTTAATATTATGTAACATTATTCATATCTATTTATTTATACATATATATACTATATGGATCCTAACCCTTTTAGTTAATATATAATAATGAATTTGCTATCTGCTTATTGTAGAACATGCTAAATAATCCATATATAGTGAATATAACTAATTTATTCTAATAAAATAACGCCATAAAGATTATTCTTTATTTATTTAACTAAACATAAAATATAACTACCAGCAAGCAATCTTAATAATATATAAAATTATACCTATTACCAGATAGTTATTTGCACTTTTATCCTTACATTAGATAGATGAAAGATATGGATAGCACAGTAGAGAATAGCATAATACTGAATACACGTTATCTACGTTTTATTATTAGTATTATATTTTTATTTATAAAAACAGAAAATTATTAGCTACTATCAACATAGTGATCATTACTATAAATAGTGAGCTCAAGGCCTAAATGACTATTATTAAATATAATATTTATAAAATTTGTTGCTACTGTCACTCAAACATCCATATGTGTGCCTCAATAATATAATTATTTACAGCCTAGTCATAATCCATACCGTATAGCTTCAGTGTTTATAGTTGTAAATTGCTATATTATTTAGCGGGCCTTGGTCTTTTAAATTCGTTTCTTAGAAGTTATCAACTCGTTGACTTTCGGTCTCTCCAAACCGGCGGTTGACGACCTTTGTCATCTCTTCTCATGGTGATAGCGCGATGGAGATTTTGATAGAGACTAATGCGTGAACCAACTTCTTTTTCATGATGTTGGGAGCAAATAAAGTTAAGTTATAGGCTAACACGGTTTAATTCCAGCGCTTTTATTGTTGCGCTCTAGGAGGAGCACCGGTAAGAGTAGTTCATATGGTCATCTGAACGTAAGAATGTTCACGGTGTATAAGCAATAATGATAAACATTAAGAATTATTAATAGCATTGGCTCTACTTAAGAGAAATATTGATATGTTTTTTTCTACAGCATCGCTTATTCCCTGCCGCTCTATCTAATGCTTACTAATTGTATTCTTCCCTAATTCATTCGCAGTTACCACGACCCATTTATAATGTTGCACATTTACTTCATCTTCACTCTGAACTAAAAGATCGATATCATAATTACAAGCTCGGGCAGCGAGATTCGTACTTGAAGAAATGCATAGTACATAAATTACAAGTACTACGTACCTCGTGTAACGTCATACTGATACACTACTACTCGATTCGTGCGAGTTCCGCACAGTTAATAATTTTCAATTGTTCATCTGCTATACTCGCCATTGGCGTTTATGAAGTGATTTCATTTTCATAGTATAAAGTGCCGAAGCTGTAGTATAAGCGGCTATAACCTACTACCAGTCATTAGCCTAATCTTATGATGATATATATGCCCCCATTCCGGTCCGAGGTAGCACGCGGAACTCTCTACATCACACCTTTTGACCACCTCTGTTGGAAAAGAGTGTGTCGCGGCATTACAATTCAACATCCTAATCCACCCATCTCATTTCGTCAAACTAAGGCCTAACTGTTTATGAGACAAATACACATCATCAGATCTTTCACAGAATCTAACCGTGCTGATCATAGGGAAAATATAATCTTTCCCCTAGAAATAAAGAGAAACTCGCTGGACGCAGCAGAATGAATAGTCTTTATTATTTTATTTCAAGTTATAAGGGAATGGGCTAAATTTGGAGGCATTTCAAATAATTGAAAGTATTTTTAAATGCAATGTTTTATGGCTTTTAGTCTAAAATCCATAGATCGTAGAACAATAAAAAAACTTATTACTGTATTTTTAACTGTATAGCAAGGTTCTTATTAGTATAACTGATACTATGAAATATTTATTAATCTCTATGAAAAGTTATGTAGTATATATATATATATATGTGATCATTATGTGAGTTTCTGAAAATATGACTATATATGGGGTGGGTATTGGGTGTACTGGTTCGGGGTAGTTGAGTGGTTTAGATCACCTCAGCTCCCGCAATTTAAATATTCAATTTATTAGAAATCTTGGTTCTTGAATGTGTCAATAGTAGGCTAAATATTAAAATGTGCATCGCGAGTGCGACCTGGTTCTCGAGATTATTACCCGACAATAGACTTGCCGGCACACAGATATTAAGTCATTCTTGGGCGGCGCGGGGAGGGCGAATGAATATCATTATTAATAATTTACATTTTATTATGATCTCTAAACCTTGTTTTCCTTATTTTTCAGGGGCCTTTTTCTTAATTATTGAAGACTGAACCGAATATGTAGAAATAATGGGCTTTTATCAGAGTACTGTCAGGAGCATATAGCTCCGGTATATAAGTTTACTTGGTAGACTTTTTCCAACGATAGTGTAAATAAGGACATCTCTATATGATACGCTACTACCCCATCTATCGTATACTCCTGATGACCTAAAGTAGATTGCCTCCGACTCTTACTCTCTTATGCAGTACTTAATTGATTGTCTATTTACGAACTATTCATTATTACTCACAGTTTAAAATTTTGGAATAGGTAGGGTATACGTCTGACTATACTCTATAACTAGCTTTTTTGTCATATTATCTTGTCATCTAGCGCTGAACTTATGGTATATATATTATATCAATACTTATATTATTATATACGGTATACTATTATAATATAAATTTAATTTTCGCTTTCACGTGGCAAAAGTGCACAAAAAGTCTTTTTTTCTTTTATTTTTTTTTTTTTTTTATTGGTTTGCCTCAAATTTTTTTTTTATTTCTTAACTTTATCTACTTACTTTTAGAGATATTTTTGTGTCGTCTTACGTTTTAATGGGTTCAGTAGAGCAGCCTAGGAATAGTAGAACTGAATAATAATATGCTGAGTTAGAGCACTCGCTCTATAAATTAAAAGACATAAATTTCGACTCCTAAAACCATTAGTGTTTAAAACAATATATACAATAGTCCTTAAATAGTAAGACATAATAGTATACGTGCTCAACCAATAAACTAATAAACAGAAACATAATCCTTATTAACTATCTTGCTCTGACACAATGCCATTTCGCACCCAGTATGAGAATGAAAATAAAGCGTTATCGTAAGATGCATTTCATTTTTATTTTTAATGTTGTGTTATATAAAATTAAGTTAGTTTCTATATATAGGAAGGAGTATCGAACCTTTTTTTTTTTATAATTATTCACTTTAGTTGCTCTGCCTGCTCACGTGCATCACTATAAACTCACAAGATGAACAAAAAAAATCTTTCATCGCAACGAACACAATACTATTATTTTGTATGTATGAGTATTGATGAGTGCTATAACAATCATTTTCTTTCAGCTGATTTGAGTTTGTAATATACGATATCACTCTTTAGCGACATCACACATCCATGTTGCGCCTTAAATACTCAAATAAAGATATTGAACAGAAAGTATCGACACTTTTTACATAGCCAAGAGTATGTGTGTCTAAACTGCGGCGAGGAAAATGGGTGAATTATACTACTATCATATCCGATCGGTAGCGGGCTGATTGTCTGAGGGTGGGTGAAGACATGATTTTAAGTTATGTTTAGAGTACTTCCTTATCCTTTAGCAATCCGCTAGCTAAAAGTTGAAGCGTTATTATGGATTTAAAATGAACATGAGGTGCGAGTTGGGTAATGATGTTTTTTTATTGTCTATCATTACCGTTATATAGGTGCGCAAACTAAAGCTTCTACCTCCCCCATTTACTCTATCCCTCAACGACGTTCTTTCCCTCTCTCGCTCTTATCCTCCCAGCCCATCGTCCTAGTTCAATGCCGATTTTAGTCTGACGGAGAATTTGACGTTTGCGTTTATAAAAAGTCTTTCTAGAGGAGACTGGATTTCCATATAGATAACTTATACTAGCCTCAGGTTTAAGCTAGATATATATATTAATATATATAAGATATTGATATATATTAAGTAACATAAATTCATATATGAAATATTATATTATTATATCGACTTCTTATTCTTCAATGTTTTAGAGTATTTATATTATTCATTTTATATAACTTGACTGATAATACGTTTTATAGAGAATGTTAGTTTTTATATATCTTATCGCAATATCCTAATAGTCATATATATAATTATATATATATCAAACCCTAAGTATTTCGGTCAACCCTATCGTTATATTACCTCTTGGATTGAATTGTTTATATTAAGTTTAATGCGGCGTAATAATTGCCCGATTAGAGTATATAGAGGTATATTCATTTCTTAAAAATTAGCACAAAGCGTCCCTTTTATGCAATTCTTTTAATAAGCTTTATTTATTTATTGTTTTAGTATTATTTTTTATATATACTATGTATTATAATTAATATTATTTATCAATAAATAATTTTTTATATATCCATCTAATATAAGGATAACTTCCAAGTTATTCTATAAGCACAGTGATCTACCTAACTTAAACAGAGCCTATTAAATTACTTGAGTATGTACCCTAAAGCAAAAATATTATGAATATTATCTCTAAACATTTAATCTATATTAACATATAGATAACCATTATAGTATAAACTTATCATAGTAGATAATATTGTGATAGTGTTTGAATTTTTCAGCTAACATAAACAGACACAAGGTTATGGCAAATGCTAAAAAAGTTTCCACTTTAGTCTCCTAGTTTTTTGAAAATTAAAGGGTTTCTTGGTGGGTACGTTGCGTAGTTTTTTTATTGTATTCCCTTCTGCTAGAACTTCACCATTTCTTCTTACCCCTACGTTGAATGTTTAGCCCCCCCCTCTCTCTCCTACTATCCTTTCGAATGTGCCATACCCCCTTTCGCATCCTCTCTACCTCCCTACTTCCAGCTAAACATAAGGATAGAGTTGTTTCCTACCCATTGCTGTTGTAACGGCATGAATATTAAGCCTGAGTGAGTGAGCGAGTTCCAACTCTCTCACGCACGTTCCTTCAAGCAAGTGAATTTTCCGCCTCGGCCTGGCCGTCTTAATGCGTAAATTAAAGACATCCTCTTTGTAACGGAACCAGTGGAAGAAAGCATTAGAGTAACTTATGATAGAACGCACTTCTCTGGCAAATTATATAGATGTATTGTTGACTACCTCTGATAAATATACCTAATGTGTAGTAAGTATATAAGCTGGTAGTTAAGGCAGTAGCAACCTTTTAGTGCTATATATATACTAGTAATATAATATAATGATCGAATACTATGACTGTTTCCCTAATTACAACGTACGACTTAGTATATAGCATAATTTTAATATATAATATATATACTGAGTGTCTGATTGAATGGGACCCTAGAGTTTAATCTCTATTACCTGTTATGGTTATTTTTACTTGATTGAAGACTCCAAAAGAATTTGTTTTATTAGTATCTAACTACATTCCACCCACTTCTGCTTCCCAGCAATCCATACTCAGATATAGTGTAAGTTGATAATATCATATCAAAATACAATGATGTAGTTTTCTAGTATATAGATTATTTCGGTCTATTAGTTTGTAACATGAATTTTTATCTTAAGGATATTAAACTTAATAATTAAAGTTATATATATATTATTATTATAAATATATTATATATCTATATTAAGTATATATATATGTGTGTGTGTGTTATAGTGTTTCTGATGCATAATAATAATAATGTAACGATAATAATAATTAACCGAAATACTTATATATATCCTCAGACTGGCCAAGACTCTTACCCATGGTATTGTTAAATATGGATTAGCAACATTAAATAAATAAATATATTATTTAAAACTGTTAATTTAAAGTTCAAAGCCCAGTGATAAATATATTAAGATAAAAAATAAATGTTGGAAATTTAAAAAAAATCTGTTTTTTTCCCTTAGTAGGAAAATAAGCGTTTTAATTAATTAAGGAAACGGTAACGTGTTATATACGGATAGTATAATAATAATAATATATATAACTATAACACTATATAGTATGATATATATATATAATATATATATATAATATCTATATATATATATCAAATTAATTAAGATGTAATTTTATATATATATATATTATCAATAAATATATATATATTATTAAATATAATATAATTATATAATAATAAGTATATATATAACTACATATAATACAAAATAATAATGATATAACTAATATGATTATATAATATATATATATATATATATTAATTAATGTTTAATTTCGTTGTAAAAAAAAAAAAACTCAATTAATTATACATAAGATGTTGCAAATTTGTATGATCCCATCTGATTATTTTCTGGATTCTTCCGTTAATAAGAAATGACTACTTGCTGATACTTAATATTTTTTTTTTTTAAAGAATATCAAGCCTACAAAATCTATCCATTTTCTTTCTTTTAATTAAGATTTAAAGCAATTTAATTGTTAGGTTTGTTTTGCATGTTTGTGTGTGTGTATTGAAACTCTCTGTATGATTAAATAAATACGTGTGCCTTTTATCTTATGAGCATGACCGCCGTCGGTTGATCTTCAGGCAGAATATCATGGTTGCGGTTTTTTTCTTTTTGGAGATACTTTGTGAACGGCATCTCTTTCGATATGCAATGTTTTTTTTCCTCTCTCTCTCAAACTTGTATTACGTATTATGTATACAAGAGTAAGATAGAGCTTACTGAATTCCCACGCTCGGACCCAGCCATGCATTGCACCAAAGGAATTGCTGTGATAAACAACAGAAGCCTGAGAGCTGTCATGCGCATACTGTATTTCTAAATCCTGTCACCCATCGTACGTTTGGCAGTGGGGAAATGTGGGGTTAGGTTGCTTTCCTATCTTGTCATATAATGAAGGAATTGGTGGAGGAAGGGGATGGGTAATTTTTACCTTCCCCTGCTTCGGATAACAGGAGGTGATGATCACGAGGAAAAGTGTGTGTGTGTGTTTTTGTGTGCCAGGATGGTTAGCGCGTTTTTGCCTTTTTAAAAAGGCAAGATTAACAAAAACGGGAGTATACATTGACGGAAAAAAAGATGGCAGGTAGCTTTTGTGTTTGCCAACGGTTGGGCGGCTTTTTCCTTCAATTTTTTTTTAAGATTTAAACTAAACATTAGCACATTGATTTTGGAGGAACTTTTTACGTATTTTTTTATAGGTCATGCATTATGATGGAATTTTTTAGAATTTTTATGTAGCTTTAGATATACATATTTAATACGAAAAGTTTAGGGGGGTACAATATATTTAGTAATAATTATAATTCTTATTATATAAATGTATATTTCTTATTAGTATCGGGTAGTTACAACTATATATATATTTTTTTCAGGTCCCGCTTTGGTGTGTTTGATGACCCGCAATTTTTCAAATTGACTGAATAAATACCTAGTTAATATATTAATCATATATATCACTATGGATGCTAGAATTAATATATTCCAATTGTTATAAATTTAGTGAAATATACTGTACCGTATTTTAAGAGTTCTAAAATTATAAACCATGGAAAAGGTTGCAGCAAATGGTGTAGTGCCAGAGATGATAACTTTTTATTATTAAACAGGTTTTCACACTTCAATGAAATTATTTGGTAATATAAAAACAAATATTCGAACAAATTTTAGTACACAGAAACTTTCTAATATAAGAAGCACGCTTTCGTTGTGAAAATGGACATATTAAAAATCTTATTTATCATATTTATACATTTTTGAAATTCGCATTTTATTCAATATAATTTATTTCAAATATACATATAGCGAAGTGTGCGAAAAATACTATTATGGAAAAAATCAATTTTAAGATTTCACTACTAAAAAGTTTAGAATTGATTTCACACTTTAATTGATAAGCAATATAATCTAATTAATAATAATAATAATAAATAGATATGTGCCATGTGTCTTGTCTTAGATTATTAAGAGCATCTTTTAAGAAGATAAAATATTATTGTAAATATAGATGAAAATTTTAAAAAAAGAATATATTATAGAAGTTCATTTAAAATTTAATAATTTAATTAAAAAGAGAAAATCTATATATTAATAGAAATATAATTCCAAATTTATATGTTATAATATATAAGCCTACGAACAGGGAAATATATTTCATTTCAAAAAACGTCACTCTTTAAATACACATATACTTAAATCTCCTTTTTAGCATCTTTTGATATGTGTGCTCTTATATGAACAATTGGTGATTTTTATGTAAATAAATATTAAACATTTATTCAATAATAAGACTTGTAATATAGTGTTTAAATACTCAATTTTAATGAATTCACTAATATTTCAAATTGTTATAAACATCCTTTACGTGCAAATAATAGTATAATATACTTTCCTAACAATGAAAAAAGATAGTTCTTATATTATTAATGCACTAAATAAAATAAAAGAAAAATAAGAATAATACAATTTAAGAAGTTAAATTAATATTTATATTTTATAAACACTCACTGTATATTTCAACATTCATGAATCAAAATGACTTATAAAGATAATTATTTGGCTATAGCATAGCGTAGTATAGGATTCACATATTAGTTGACATTTACGTGTGCAAACACAGAACAATGTAATTTGTATATGACATTTATTACAACTATTCATCGAATATTGCCGTTATTATGCTTTTTTGAAATGGCAATGATGGTACTTTAGTATTGCCAAATCATTTGTGTATTTCTTTTATGTTTTACTGCATATATGAACTGATCTAAAGCAACAAACTCGATTTTATATAGTGATATTGTAGAGCACTGAAAAATAATTACTCTTATATGTTGCATATTTATACATATATTTTAGGTAAAATATCGTAGTATTATTATAAGAGTTTATATAATATATGAGATAATACATGATGTGAAAGCCATTTTAAGAAAAAGTTCCGTATATATGTTATGAAGTTAATATAATTGTATTTTAATAGAGTTAAATAAATAATAAATACGAGTTTATTATAATCACAATCTATTATAGATACAATAAGTTGGTTGTGTATTATCACATAATAAAATAAAAATACTAGTGATATATTCGATTTAACTTACAAATTATAACTACGACAACTATAAATCTCTATCAATAAAATCTCTGTTCTAGTACATAAAGTCAATAAATTCGCATTTCAATAGAAATACACTCATATTTCACTTGTTAAAATTACTTGAAAGTCTTCAACGATTACGTAAAAATAATAATAAAAAGAAAATATGTTGAAATACTTTTAAATATTACCAAAATAATAATAATGATTTCACATATGTTGAAATTATATAATAATTATTATAGTAAAAATTTAATATAACTACTTATATTAATACTAAGGTAATTTGTAATTATAATTGCAAAATAATAATAATAATAATATTATAATAATTTAATATTATAAAGAAGATAAGTCGTTATTTATTAGTTGTTAAATATATTTATTTATTTATAGATTCATGTTCGCGATGGTTTTGTGCGCGCTCAGATACTCAACTAAGATTTGTAGGATAATAGTGGTATTCTAATTAAGCACATATCTTGTAATTTTTGTGCATATAATATTTCCTGTTTTTGTTGGCTCTAGAGACTAATTAGATTTTTTATTCAACTCTTTTTAGCTATTTTTGAACTCTTGCATTATCTATGAACACATTATATAGTGTCAGAGATATGTACTCGCGTATCTATATAGTAGACATTGTATTAACACACATTATATTCACAATTTTTTCTTTTCAAATAATTTCAAATGGCGAAATTTAGGAAAAATCGTACCTTAAAGAGTTCTAAATTTCTTAATTGAGGTGATAATATTTGATGAAATGCTGTAATTTTGCTGATTAGATATTACTATTTATAATCCTGTTTGTACAACTAATAAAAATATTTGGTAAATATAAAAACAAATATTATGAAAATTTCATATTAAATAATACACGTACATTTTTAGACATCTAATAATACTATATAATTAGTATTCTCTTTCTGCTTTTTGAAACTTGCATTTCATAAAATCAACATTATATTTTTTCAAAATGATGATAATACAATTTTTTTAAACTCAATTTTAAGATTTTACCAAATAATTTTACATTTCTAGTGTAAATATATTAGAAAAAAATCGTAAAACTTTTAAGTAGTTCTGATTATTTGTAATGTGGGAAATAAATTATTAAAAGCAAAAGCGTAATTTTAAGATAGTTTTAAATTTTTTTTTAAATTTATAATAACAGGTTTTCAACAATAATGAATATATTTGTCATATATTAAACTAAAATTTTGAAATTTTATTCATTAATAATATAAAATAACACTTCAAATTAGGACACTAAAAAGAATATTAAACCTTATTTTATCCATTCTTGGAAATTGCATTATCATGAAAAGACAACATAATTTTTTCAAACGCTGAAAATACCGTTAAATAAAATCCAAATTTTTATAGAATATTATATATTGTATAATATAGTTATATAATATAAAAAATATGATATATATTATATATATATATATATATATTATATATATATAATATATATATATATATATATATATATATAATAAAATAATTATATATAAATATACTATAGTTTCAAAATAAAAATAGCTTAGGTATATATATATTTAATGTATATATTATACATATATATATATATATATAATATACTATTAGATATATAATATATATATATATATATATATATATATATTATAATTCTATAATATATATTTATAATTATATATTATATATATATATAATATATATATATATATTTATTTATATATTATACTTATATATATATATTATATATATATATATTATATATATAATATTATATTTATATATATATATATATTATATTTTAATTTATTTATATATATATATTTATATATATTATATATATAATTATATATATATATATATATATATGTATATATTATAATTATCATATAATATATATATATATTATATATATATATATAATATATTACTGTATAATATAATTATAGATATATATATTATAAAATTTTTATATTATATATTATATATTTATATTATATATATTATATATATATAGTTCAAAATAAAATGGCTTAGGACGCCTATAGTAATAATATGAAATTACAATGCCTTAATTAGAAGAGATTAAGGGGATTCTTTTATATAAAAGAAAATTAAGTTTTAGTTATTTAAGCATCAATTTAATTTAGACCACAGTATTAAAATCTTTCGACTGAATTCTAGGCCTCCTTCAGCTGCTGTTATACATCACTAAATTAACCTACTCAGTCAATAATAAAATAAAATTTTAAATTACGAAAATTAAATAACGAAAAGTTTTTTTTTAAGTTTTTTGAAAAAAGTGAGGAGTGCAGAATGTTGTTTATGATGGGATCTATGTGTGAGTCTTTTCTTTGTGTATATTGTAATTGTTAGAATTTGTTATGCAATAGGATTCAGAAAGTTTTCCAAGTTGTAGAATGTCAATGTGAATAATGGGTGTCATGTGGTTAATGGTTTACTGTTATGATTATGTGTGGGATTCTATGAAGGGTAAGGAGGAATTAGGGTTACTCTGGAAAGAAGGTATACTTTAGTGATAATTGGTCGGGAAAATCATGTGTTTTTGCTCCAATTTTGTCGTTACAGTTGGACACAAGGGAATTTTGTACAACATTGGGAAGTAAAGGAATCGAATGAGTACGAGGTTTTGAAGATTTTGTTTTTGCAAAGGCAGTACATTGGAGGAAAAAACAGGATAGATTTGGGTAGGATTTTTTTTTACAGCACGTTGTGAGATGTGGTGGGTAGAGGGAGATATGAAGTGTGTGTGTTTTCTTGAAGAATTAAAATTAAAAAATTTTTTGAATTAAAATTTTCAACTGTATTTCCTGGATTTACATGGTTTGAAAACGACGCCAGGGAAGTGGTTCACAGGCAAACTAGTGTGTTTAACCTAACTCACAAATAATAATATACAATAAATAAATTTGTTGAATATTTTATACAAAAATTAGATTATTATAATTATGGACTTTTTATATTAAAATAACATATATAATTATTATTAGTATTATTTATATAATTAATAACCATTATTATATTAATATTATATATATTAATTAATATTATATATTATTAATTATTATATATATAATATAATTTAATTATATTAAATATATATTAATATATTTAATATTAATTATAGTCAGTGGCGTATATCTTAGATATAGATTTAATAAATTGGGTTTAGTAGTCAGTCTATATTATATATTATATATATATAATATTATCTATTTAATTATTAATTAATCATTATAGCCTTAAGTTTATTATATCTAAGTATTAATTGCTATATATAGGTATTAGTCTATTTATAAATATTAATAATATATATATATTAAATATATATATTATGTAATCTCACTATAAGTAGGCTATAATTATAATTATGTATAATTTAATATTTGAGATTAATTAATTATTATTATATTCATTCACTATTATTATTATATTATTATTTAGATTATATTTATTATTATTATTTATTATTTATTTTTATTATTAATTTATTAATTATATATATTTAATTATTATTTTTATTAATTATTATTATTATAATAATAATATATTATATATAATAATAATATATAAATATAATATATAAATAAGAATATAATAATAAAATTAAATTATAATAATAATAATAATAATAATCTAATAATAATATATAAATAATTAATATATTAAAGAAATAGATAATATATATAAATAAAAAGAACCATAAATAATTAATTAAACAAATAATTAATAATAATAAGATATTAAAAATTAAATAATTAATTATTATATAAATATAAATATAATAATAATAATAAATAAAATTATAAATATAATAATCAAAAAGGAAAACTTTCTGACATTATTGACTTATCTATTTTTAAATACAAAACCGTAGCCTTCTAGATTTTTTAAAATAAAGTTGTTGTCCTTAGATAAGCTTTTAAAAGTATTTTGCAAATAAAAAAAATCTACCTACTTCCATTATGCACTAAACAACAACATAACTATTTCTCGCTCAGACAAAGGAAACAATATTGTCATTCTCAACACTTAAGATAACATTAACAAATGCAATACTCTTTTAGATGACAACAACACATATTCCTTCTTTACAAAAAAAACTTTAAAATTCACTAAAAATTTTCAACCACAAACTTAAAGATCTTTCTAAGTATATTCCTACCTAATGAATAAAAATACCCTTAAGGTACTAAACTTTGAAACAAAAGACAAAGCACAAACAAACATACACTCACACCTATCACCTGTAATTTTCATGCACCCACGTACAATACTGTCTTAATGGATTACCCGCACATAAACACTAAAAAAAATAAGAACGAAAAAAAAAAAAAAAAAAAAAAAAGAAAAAAAACAAAAAAAAACCCTCAAATATCAACAACATTCTTCTTCTTCTTCTCAATTTCCAGCACTGAAGATTTCATTTCCAAGTCAAGAGACATTAACACTAATACCCACAAGCTTCTTAGTTTTTGAATGTTGTTTCCTTTTTACTTCCGTTCCTGTCCCTCTTACTAACTCTTCCTTCGAACGCTTTCATTTCCTTAAACACACATTAACCATTCTTATCCTTAAACTCTCATTTAACAGCTTATTCTCCTTACCTTTGAACACAACTATTTCCAGTTTAACAACACTTACTATAAACAAAACAATGGTTTAAGCATGGCATCTCCCTCTCTCTCATTCTTGCAAACATCTTTATGGAACTCTTGGAAATCTTTCATATTCTTCCCCATCCTCTTCTAAATAATTCCTTTTGGTCCCGATTGTTGGCGACATTTTTGCAGCCATTCCTGTTAACACAAATCCAAACGATAAAGTCAAGGATCAACGACATGCACACAACATGCTATTTGCTTTTGAGCTTGCCAACAACAACTCCTTCCTTTCTTAGATGCTTTCTTGACCTAGTCCCCTCATAATCACATTCAATCCTCTATCTACAGAAAACCTACTGCCAACCCTAATTATATTCATAGGTTCTCTTCCCACTCTCTAAACACTAAAATTGGCACTTTATCTTCTCTTTCCCTTAGAGCACTCAGGATTTGTTCCCCCCCTCCAATTGCAATCCGAATTTAACTTAATTTCTTCAACTTTTTCGTAAATTTCTTATCACAACCACATCATTAAATCAATGCCCCTCGTAAGCAAGAATACTTCTTTCCACTAATCAGAAGAAAGACAACACACCACTTCATATCTCCTCTTACCCACACATTACACATGTGTAAAAAATTCCTACCACATCTATCCTTGTTTCTTCTCCAATGTACTTCCTTTCAAAAAATCTTCAAAACTCGTAATCATTCAAAACATCTTCCAATGTGTGTACAAAATTCCCTGTGCCACTGTAACCACTATACATTGGAGAAAAACTCACGATTTATCTCACCGTAATTACAAACATAAGTATGTCATGTTACCCATGTTTCCTCATGTGATGCCAACTTAAAGTAACAACATAGCATATTATAACATACAACATAACAATTCCCCTTTTATATTAACTTTCGATATCTACAACTTAGAAAAACTTCTGAATCCTATTGCATAACAAATTCTAACATTTACAAATATACAAAGAAAAGACTCACAATTAGATCCCATCATAAACATTCTGCACTCTCACCTTTTTTAAAAACTTAAAAACAAACTTTTTTGTTAAATTAATTTTCATAATTTATATTTTTATTTTATATTATTCATTATTATTTAATTCAACGCTGTATAACAGCAGTTGAAGGAGGGCCTAGAATTAAGGTCGAACTTTGCTACCATTCTTAACATATTTAATGATAAATATCTAAGAACTTAATCTCAATTTTCGTTCTTTCAAGCACAACTCCAATACTTTCGACGACTGTTGGCACTTATCCGTCAGTATATATAAATTTTACATATATATATATATATATATATATATATATATATATTTGCGGATATAGAAAAGAAAGACGAGGTACAGCGGTTAATATATATTAATAAGAAGTCTTGGAAGATGATAAGATAAATTTTGTTAATACATTTATTAAAGGACTTTTCGGGTATATAACGTTACCCATAATTAGATGAATTAAAATAAATAATATAATTCTGATAGCACAAAATAAAATATGGATGCATAATATAAAAAAAAAACTACATACAATAAATGAACACAGAATGTAAATTTAAAATAAATAAATCGCACAAAAAAAGTACCTAAGATTGAGTTAGGTTTCATTTACAGAGAAGGCGAAATACAAACTAAAAGTTACGAAATTTGTTTCTACCGTGGAGAGAGAGAGAGAGAAGAGAGAGAGAGAGAGAGAGAGAAGAGAGAGAGAGAGAGAGAGAGAGAGAGAGAGAGAGAGAGAAAAGAAAAAGTAAAATGTTACTTGGTTGGAATATATATAAATTATGAATGAAAAGGGGGATGGACGACAAATCCTTATTTATTTCGGGTTTTAATTCAAAAATGTTAGAGACTCAAGAATCTTCTGTCGAGTTGATCATTGGCAGGTGATAGGAAACTAAAAATTTTTTTTGTGCAATAGGGTGATTATTTTGAAAGGCATGATTGCGTATGGAGGAAAGTTTCTTGGGTCTGTGCTACACACACCAGGGTATGTCTGTACAAAATGATATTATATTTTCAGCATTACTTTCATTTCTATAACCGCAAATCTGGGACCGAGAGCGGGACACCCTGTACAATAAGCTCGTTTCCAGGGAAGAGAATATTTATAGCCTACATATATACACAATTTTGGAAAACAAAATGCCATTTTTACCTTGAAAACTTTCACACAACTAATGTGAAACCCAATAAAATGTCAATAAAAATTTAAAAAATGTAGGTACAAATATGAAAAATCGTAGGTCAAGAACTGTAGATATTTGTTTGAAGAAGGGATTGAGTGGGGGATTGGAAAGTATGTGTTTTCGTGTTTTGGGTACAATAAAATATGAATTTAAATAAAAAAAATAATAAAACAAATTTTTATTAAATTTTCAAAATTTTAAAATAATTCTTAGGTAACGTTTAAAACAAACAAAAAACTAATAAAGTTATTGTTTTAAAAGGAAAGCAAAATATTATAATATAAATGTTTCAGCATGAAAGAAAATTAAATTAAGGTAGAGCTTAAAAGAAAAAGGGACATTGTATGACATTATATAAAGGACGTCAAGAACATGATTCAACAGGTCCAGATAAGATTGAAACGTGTTTATTAAGTCAAATATTGTTTTCGTAGGAGCATGTGTTCTGGATATTTTAAGTAAACACTAGAGGGTCACTATTGCTATGTTAACATCTAATGATAGGCAAAGTTAAGTTTTATTATAACACCTGTAAATGAAAAAGTTAAGAACTGTGTTTATGTTAACCTTTATTCATAGTTTAGGTGAATTAGGCTAGGATAGACTTCGTTAGTTTAGAGGAAGATAAGTTACTTAAGATATTATGAGAGAGAGAGAGAGAGAGAGAGAGAGAGAGAGAGAGAGAGAGAGAGAGAGAGAGAGAGAGAGAGAGAGAGAGAGAGAGAGAGCACTTCTTTTAAGAAAAATTTGATTTATAAAATTTAAGAATTTAATTATCACTTGGATATGAGATATTAATGTGCAAATTGAATGTGAACATGGGACAAATTATGAGCCATCATATTTTTCAATACATGAAAGGAAAAATACTATGAAGTTATATTCGATATAGACCTGCATAGAGGGAGATCTATTCGATGTTTGTCGATTTCTAGCATTTGATATCTGCACATCTTTTAAACCAACAAATCGCACTATTTGTAACCGAAATGTATTTAGAATAAATAATTACCTTTTCTTTTGCACACAACATTCTGACATTGGAATTTAGTAAATTAGAAGTACTCTTAGACATTAAATAACAATTATAAATTTATATAAATAATAGGTTTTTCAATATTATTCAATGTTTCTCTTTCATGTCCCTACTCCCTACGCTTAATAAAATTAAAAGAAAATTGTACAATGTAAAAATGGAAAATAAATTTTAAAAAATATTACCTTTTGTAACTCGATTGCAAATAAGTGATTTTCATTTATTATAACTTTTTAAAATTTATAGAAAATAAATATACAATTCGATACAAAAAAGATAAGATATCGTTATATTTAGGTTTAAAAAAACTTTAAAAAAACACATATTGATATAT
>JABUQX010064983.1:25000-27130 GCA_015478945.1 Trachelipus rathkii
TATTAGAAACAAAAGCATTAAAGCTAATAAGATTAGGAAATGACTGAATATACAGAATTTTTAGAGATATTTTTGGCACGAGCCAGGAAAAATTTATCCGTAGGAGAATCAAGGAGGGTAGCGCACTTTCGTTTGATGAAGCCCGCTTTGCTCGACGAAGAGTTTCCCTACAACGATTTCTATGAATGAAACAAGCAGAGGGATAGGAGACGAGAATTTTCCACCCCGATATGCAACTGTCTCTCCTGAATGGCCACGTGAGCAAGCACGATCGAACCAAGGATTATGAGGAGAAAAAGATTTAGTCGAAGAAGGAATGAACCTGCTCATCCCATCAACGATTACAGCTCCCACCTTATCGGCAGAAGCCGAAGCGTCACCAGAGTCAAAGCAGTCATTCCAATTATAGCTAGCGTAGAAGCGACGCAAGACCCCCCAATCGGCCCGATCATAAGTGCAGAAAAAAACGCATTAGGCCAGGATGGAGCTGTTGAGAGAAAGTATTTAAAATTGAGAGATATTAAGGTTCGTGGTTCAAGATTTACGATAGGAGCGATAAGCTGTGTGTATTTAAAGAGGAAGGACTGGTGGTGAACATAGGTCAAGGTGTTCAAGAATTGGTTGGACGATCCGGAATGTGTGTGGGTTCTTTAATTAGTTGCTCCAGATCGTTGAGAATGCTGAATGATTCGGCCTCCCCCCCCACCTAAATCAGAATGAGAGGACCCCAACCATTCAGTGTTGTGTACATTGAAATCCCCTAAATAGAGGACCTCAGTATTTGGACGAGAAGGCATAACAGTGTCGTGAGAAGTAGTTAGATATTCAAAAAAGGCGTGAAAATCTGTTCTGTTAGGAGAACAGTAGCAGAAGCACAAGATTATTGTAGTAGAAGGAAGAAAGATTTTAAGCCATAGAACATCGAAGTTAGGAGATTCGAGATTCTCGAGACGTGTTACAGGAGTGTTTATGTTTATATAGGCACATACTCCACCCTTCAGACGGAAATTATGAAATAAGTTGTAGTTAAATACATTAAGAGTTAGAAGATGAATTCTTAGCCATCTGAGTTTCAGACAAGAGCAAAAGGTTAGGGTTAGAGTTAGAGAGGTGATATTCCACAGAGGCAAAGTTAGATTTTAAGCCGCGGATGTTGATAAAGTCGATAGAAAGTCCGCGCCGGAGCAAATCTGCCATCCTACACACACACACTCAGCCACAGCCAAACAAAAACAGACAAAAACAAACAGACAAAAAGAAAAAAAAAAAACAATGTGAAGTCAGGATAAAATTGTTTGTACGCTAAAACCTAAATTTAAAATAGAAAATTATAAAACGCTAAAACCGTATTTACAGAAAATTTGAAAAATCTAGAGTTAAAACACACAAAATCTACACACTAAACTAAAACATATTAAATCTACACACACACACACATACAAAATCTACAAACTAAACTAAAACATTACATACACAAATACACACACACACACACACCTACACACACGTAGACAAACAAAATAACTTAAAACAAATGATTAAAACAAAAGCTAAATTTAAAAGTACCCCAACGTGATGAAAGCCTGCATTAAAACCACAAAATTTAAATTTAAAACCTTATATTGATAAAAAGGGCAAATAATCCAAAAATTGCTATTCCTATAGATATCTCTTAAAAAAGAAAAATTAAAAAATTAAAACCAAACTTAGCTTAAAGTTTCAGGATGGCGAAATTTTAGGAGCAAATTCTCATTTGTTAATTATATAAAAACGATTGATACGTAAAAACATTAAAAAGCAATGAACACTAACACAACACTAGGGCACATTAAATTAAAATGAGTCGACAATTAAAATAAAATTTAAACACACGATTAAAATAACACAGGGAAGACCAAGCACACGAAGCAACCTCACAGCACGAGCGACAACTATCAACTAATGATATAATATAATAATAATAATAATAATAATAATAATAATAATAATATATAATATATATATATATATATATATATATATATATATTATATATATATATATATATATAATCTAGAGCCGTGTACGTGGAAGCAAGAAATAAAGCGGAGAGAGTGAAGAGGAGGGCAAAGGAGGAGGTGGCTTAGAAGC